>VJMH01005102.1:0-151996 GCA_009835185.1 Aphanomyces stellatus | reverse complement strand
CCCACACTGATAGCAGTCTCCTTCTTGTCACCTGTCAACACCCAAAAGTTGATTCCTGCCTTTCGCAGCGACGTAATGCATTCACCAACGCCTTCTTGGAGCAAATCTTCAATTGCAGTAGCTCCCAACAGTTTGAAACCACACTCGATCAATTCAGCAGCAGCAGCCAACTTTGCTTTGTCCATCGACGCCTCCGCCTCTTCATAGATAGCTCTCCATTCAACATACTCGTTCGGGGTCAATGTCTTCATTGCGGTGGTCAATGTTCGGAGACCTTGAGAGGCGTAATCTTGTAAATGACCTTTGGTCACATGAAGCACACCTTGCGGTTGACTCGGATTCAAACGATCAAATATGACGTCGTCGGCGCCTTTGCAGTAAATCTTGACATCTCCTTCAGGTGTTCGGCAAATAACTGACATGCGCTTGCGATCGCTGTTGAATTCCAATACATGTAAAATTTCAAACACGGCTGGTTTGCCTTGCATCGATACTTCACACTTCGCACCGCTTCGATTTTTCAAACAATATGTTAGATCATAGGCCGCCAAACAAAGTGCTTGTTCATCTGGGGATGACGCTTGGTAACCAACTTCTCCGTCGTCCATTTGGGGCATCGCTGTGTTGCAGATCATGAGAAGCGTCAAAAACTCGTGGATATCGCCTGACGAGCCGTGCTCGTTGTTCAAACGACTTAATAGACGTAAATCGTTGAACCGAGTACCAGGTCGAGTTGTCTATTCGTAGTTTTTTAAATGTGAGAGTAACAAATAAGACAAACACACCTTATCTAGGTCGATGTCGTTGTATTTTAAACCTGCGACTGTACATTTGGCAAACACCATTTCGTTTCGAGTTAGTGTTCCCGTTTTGTCGGAGAAAATGTACTGAATTTGACCCAAGTCTTCGTTAATGTTGCTGTTACGTGCTTCTGCTGGTGTATCAGTCTTGCAGTCATACATTGATAAATCATTTTCAATAAACCGAGCATGCGCAAAGCGGATCCCTTCCATCGTAACATACATTGAAAGTGGAATAAGGTTATTGAAGAGGATGACATAGCTTAAAAAAACATAGTTGCCCCCGATGATGTCATCGTCGCCTATGTCGGCATCGGGGTCTAAGTCAGTGCTATTGAAATCATCCCACGGTGAAATACCTAAGAGATATTCCGGATCCAAATACTCGTTATTTGTCGTGTTCCAATGTTGATTCCCAAGCAAACAATAAAGAGAAATTGTAAAAAGAACTACAAGTATGACAACAAACATGTTATCCAAAGACCGCTCGACAAGACTTCGCTTGTTCTTCTTTTCTCCATCCGAAGAGTTGAGAGCAATTTTCGATTGTGCGCCAGTGTACAAAACCATCGCAACCGTCCACTCCGAGCTACATAGATCGCAGCCACGAAGCAAGAGGTTGTCAATTGAAGCCGGTATGCTTTCGCCGTTCAAATCCACATAACCACTCCATTCAAACATGTTTTTGTTTGGGGCATCGCATGTAACGGTTGCATTCACGTCTGCTACTTCAGCAAATGTCGAGAATATTTGCGTCGTGAGCGCTTGTCGGATTTTCATGTTGGTTTCCCCGTCTAAATTTGCCGTTTGAACGTAACACATACCATTCTTATTGCTTGTTGCCAAAACAAGACAATCGGCTGAAACTTCATCGCCACTTTTCATTACGAGCAAATCTCCCACCTGCACATCCTTCCACGCGCAATCTTGAGAAACACCACCACTTCGAAGGATTTGGACGGGCTTCGAGTTCACTTTATTGTCCGATTTATGTCGACGAATATCCTCAGACACATCTTTCACAGCAGCAGTTGTGAAAACAATAAGAAGAGGGAGTAAGCTCGCAATTGGTGGTACAGGGGAAAAGCTAAAGAAGCATAACGTAACCACAACGCAGGTGTACACGTTCGCCAAGCGGCTGAATTGCATTTTCAGGAATACATAGCAGAAATTCCACATGGTGTACTTGCTTGATTTTATCGTGTTAGGGCTGAATAGGGGGTTTGGGTCGCGAAGAGAAACAGTTCGTTTTGGAGGAGGTTCTATGCCAGGGTTAAATGCATGAAATAATACTCAAATGCAAATATGCAGAATACCATTAATATTAACCTTTTCGTCGCGGGGCTCAGCAACCATAGCAGCACGCTCGCATTCGCGTTGGCTGGCAACAGATTTGACAAGTCGGCGCAATTTCCAGCCATATAACAAACCCGCCACATTCCATCCGAACAAAATAATGGAAATTGCAAGTTGGACATAGTAAGCTGTTGCGCGAGAGGTATTGGGGTGCCGTGGGTCCTTATCATCGGGCGAACCATTCCATTCAAAGACATAGAAACAAACATCAACTGTCAAATTGATCTGCATCCCTATTTTGTACAGGAGTAGCGAACGAGGAACCAGGTGTCCAACGCCATGCCATCCAAAAATCAGTGTGACGTACTACGGTTGGATCAGCTCGGTGGACGGAATTAAATTCATACCAAGATAAAGACAGGGATAGTAGAGCGAAATGAATACCCCAACACAATTGGCAAAAATCGAATGGTACAAAAGATGCTTTGCCAAATAATGACGAATCTTAGCACCTTCCGCGATTGAAAAAGAGTTGTTGATTTAAGGAAGAAGAAGATGGATTCAATGACTCTGAAAACACGAATTTCCATTGTTTCGGGTTCACTATTGGTTTCTTCATTTTGACCTCTACATATTCATCGGTCACCGACTGGAAGTGGTCAAACACTTACGGCTGGTTTCGAAATCCAAGGGCAATCTCCTCCTTCATTGAAGTTCTGTTGTCCTCCAATGCAACGTGTTCGGAGTGCCTCTCCACCGGAGGAGTCGGAGGCGTTGGTGTTTGTACTTTGTGATAGCCCCCATCGGAACTGCCTCCTCCAGGGACCTCCATGTGCTTCTCAACTTTCTTGGTGAAGAATGTGAAGTGGGATAAGCGCTGGTGTTTCACTGCTCGAGCTCGTTTATTCGGGAATAACCTTACGTTTTACTTCTGAGTTATATTGTCTGCAAGTTCTATGACATTTACAGCTGTATTCAAGCTCCAAAATAGTCCAGTAAAACGCAATATTCGAAGAAGGAAATTAAACAAAAATTCCTTCTTCGAAAATTATTGAGACCTCTTGGAAGTTTATGCCGACAGAACTTCAAGTATACAAATCTACTATTGCTAGATTTTTACGAACTCAACCTGAAAATTTTCGAACTTCGAAGTATCTCTTGTCTAACACGCCTCTTCATCCAAGCCGAAAAACAACAGCAGCTCTTCAACTTCCTCACAATTCTGATCCACTTGTGATGACAGATTCTAAGTTGTTGCCTGAAGACTCATTAAAACCTTGTATTTCGAAAGATGCAGTGCCTTTGTGCTATGATTTTCATTTGTTTGGCGCTTTCGAACAAGTGTGCAGCAAGGCAAGAAACGGAGTTCAAACATGTCAGGCAATATCAATGTTTCTGAATGAGAAGGCACAGTATGACCAAGTTTATTGCAAACAATTAGCAAAAATACAGCAGTAAGGCGCCAAGTTTTGTATTTACGCAGAATAAAAAATCTTGCTTTAGAAGTGCTAACACAGAAGATTGGGCTAAACAACTGTCAACATCGTGGAACACATTCCATCATACAATCGCATCAATTGCCCATGAGTATTCGGAATTTTCGAGTCGATTTACATCGAGCATAGTCTCTGGGATGAAAGCCTGTGCAAGTCAACAAGAAAGCCAAATACAAAGACTGATATCTGGTTGGATATTCCTAGTCATGACCTGACCTTCTGATGTTATGCTTAGAGGGATTAAAAATTCGCAACCAATATTTTGAATGTTCAAATAAGCTGGCAAAGGTGAAAGAAAGATACGACAAAAAATGTATTGAGGCGTTTGAAACCATTCAATCTTCTCGTCGTCAGCCCATCGAGAGCGGGGAAAAGGGTGACATATTTTCGAAAGTATGGGATAATACGACGAAGGGGTTCGGATTTGCCTCGTCAGAGCGCCTGAAACAAAAAATATCTGCAACAGTAGAAGAAGTTATTAACTCAGAGGATGCATATGTCCATGCTGTTGACACTGCAAATGAGCAGTACTCGAAATTTGAAGTACAGCTACAAGAAAACTTCAAAGCATTTGAAGTTACTGAAGAACAAAGAGTGGAGTACATCAAAGACATACTCGTTAGGTCTGAAAAGGTGTATTAGTGTTGTAGAAAATGCGAAATGGAATTTATGACACGTTTTTCTCGTAGGCACGAAACACTATGTTGTTAAAAATTGAAGCTCTAGTAAAACAATTGCGGGAGTCTGTCAAGACAATTGAAGTTCTCGGTACAGTCCCGAGCGAAGTATTATTGAAGTATCTAATATTCGCGCAGAAGAAGTAGAAGATGGCTTCATTAAATCACTTGGGTTGGGAGTGGATGAATCTGGGGACGTGCATTTGGATTGTAATACCGATATTACCCAACTTTCCACTCTAATTTCTCGAATTCAAAACATGAGTGACCAAGGCGTTATATTTACGCACACAATGATGAATACACTCATTGAGTGCATTGCTGCTGAAGAAACCTTTGTTGGTTCATTGGAGAAAATGCTGAAGTCTTACTCTGAAGCAAATTCAGCGCATTCTTCCAGTACTGCATTGTTTTCATCCAGCAACGTTGTTGTTGTCGACGAAGGTTCCACTCTCTCCCAAGGATGGGAAGCCGTTATTATGCAACAACAACGAGTGTCGTATTTGCATAAGGTATTTGCAAAATTGCATTGTTCTATTAATCTTATCTGAGCAGGAATTTGGATCTCTTTTAGCCGAACCAGTTTCTCTGAGTTTGGGAACAATGAAAGCAGAATATAATGAGGTAAAGCTGAAGCTAGATGGGGAGCTTCAACGGGTATCAGAGGAAATGTCGCGCGAATTGTCAAGCCACTTAAAATTGGTCAACAAGATGGATACTAAGGTCAAAGAGCTGGCTACTTGTAAAAGTACGCTGTCAGTTAACGGTGAAGAAAAAGAAGCTCCACTGCAACGCTTCATGGAGAGTCCCGTTGAGCGAAGTCGAAAACTGGGAACCAAAGTCGATCAATTGCACGAGGAAACGATTGAATTGTGTACGCTTGTTGAGCAAAGTCAGGCCGTTTTGAATTCTAAGATCGTCGGTTATCGTGAAGTAATGCATTGAGGTCTTCAAGTATTCTTACTCTTGTATTTGTAGGATATTCAAAACATCGTATCTTTGTACATGAAAAACGAGAAATATCGATTGGATGTGAAAAAAAGTTCTTTGAGATCTTTGGTGAAAGCAAACGAGCACCTTGTACATGGGCTTCTAAATGCTACGCACGTCGTTCTCCTTGAAGTCGAAAAAATCAACTCGAGTAGTGATATTAAAGAGTTTATCGAACGTTCTCAAGTACCATGGGAGCCTCATCACCATATTACTCCAATTTTACATGATAATCCTATTTTAACCAGTGCTATTTCATCGCATGAATCCAAGCCATCGAAGTTAGCCCGTGTTGGCAGCCTTGGTCGCTCAAGTGATGAGGGCGAAGACTTTCACGACCAATATAGAAACGATAAAAATATCCCTGAAGAGTCCCAAAGAGAGGAAACGTTTGGTGCATCGGACTTGCAAAAAAATTTTAATGTATTTGTGTTATTAATGATTATTATGTCACAGTTGGTTAGTTGCCACCGTCGGAACAAGTCGTCAACAGTTTTTCCTGCGCTTTGTACATCAATAACTTTCCCCACCACGGGCGCTTGTATTTGTCGCAAGGATATTTATGTTTTACTGGATGGCGTGAATCCTACCTTGTACGTCCGGCATTTGTACATTGGACATCATGATGTATTCAAACGTTTTTATAGGTGTTGCCTCTAATGGAAATAACGAATATCGAGAAGAAGAACACCGCTTTAGTTGTTCCGAATGGAATGGAGGTAATTTGATCTCTTTGTCTAAAATGGACTTGAAAAATACGATTGTACTGAATAGATCAGAACAGAAAAACAAGGAAAGCTGTTTTTTGCATCCTTCATTTTCAGGTAATTTCCTTTTTAAAGGAAGCATGCGAGAATAATTCAAATAGAGATGAGTGCCTTCAGGCGATACTACAATTAATAGAAATCAAGAAACAAACCCGAGATATGTTGTCGCCAGCTGCTCAGACTGTAGACGAGCATTCAAACAATGTTATTTCCGCCGAGACAAATCATGTCGAAAATGTTGATAAGCACCGCGAGGAAGATATTGAGCAAGGTGATCTTGAAGTCATGGAAGGACTTCAAAGTATTCTATTGCATGATTTTGACACTGTTTTGGATCAAACAATATCGTTCAGTGTTGATTTTGCCTTTGAACACTTGTGGAGGCCTCAAGAGTTCCTGTCTTCATTACTTGTTGAGTCGGGCGAGACGTTTGTAAGCGTCGGTAAGCAAAATGCATCGGCGAGAGCTAACTGTATTTAGGTCCCTGGGATTTGAATCATAACATTTATGCTGCCTTTAATAAGCCTGAAAGTTTCTTCGCCACGAGATGTGTAACTTACACGCATAACAAAAAGTATATGGTCGGCCCGAGTAGCATCCCCACAGCGCAAATCCAGCGATACAAGTATATGAAATCGAAGTGGCTGGTTATCAGTGTCACATCATCAGTATCAGATGCGCCATATCACGATTACTTTCGAGCTGAAAGTCGTTGGTTCTTCACGTCAACGGAAAATATGAATGAATGTCGTCTTCGTACTGGAGTTCGTCTATTTTGGAATAAAAGTACTTGGCTGAAAAAACAAGTAAGACAAACATGCATTCATAACTCGCTTAAAGGGAATCCGTAGATTGAAAATGCAACTTCTTCCGAATCGAAAGAAACAATGAAGTATTGGATTGAAAAAGCAGTTGAATTCGCAAACCAAAAGTCTAGTGGTTCAACTGAGTCAGCAAGTGTCGTCGTTGAACATGTGACAGATTCATACGAACCATCGCCAAATATCTCAAACTCTTCGGATTTTAAATTCGAACTGGGTGAAAGCAAAGGGATTGCCCTCAAACCTATTCACGAAGCACTCAAAATCTTCGGAGTGCTATGCATACTTTTGTGTGCTTGGACTTTGCTCCAGATGTTTTTCATGATGCGTGAGTCTCTCCGATTGCAGGTGCAGCAACAACAGTTACTTCAAGAAATTTTGCAAATAGTATTAAATAGAGATAGTGATTGATTAATAAAAGCGCAGTTATTGTTCTTATCGCAATAGCCAGGTGAGGACTACGAGAACAAATTGAGTGTGAATGATCCGTTTGTAATAATCTTTGGAACACGGGGGGGGGGGGGCAAGTCGTATTGATGGGGTGTTGGGTTTTCAATGTCCTCCCAAAAATAATGTTTCGAATATACCTCTGTATTATATGCTGCAATTCGCTGCATATTGTATCATATTTCATGTGTATTTATCGCAAAGCTCACCCTTTGATTATTTGTGATAAATGCTATCATGCTCAGAACTTTATTTATGTATTTTCTGATACAACTCTGAATCTCGCTTCGACTCCAAAATGGAGATTTTCATTGAGTTCGTCGCCATTGAGCAAGAGTCCGACGCTAACAAGGTAAAACTAACGTACACAATATTTCATCAAATTTATCTGGTTTCGATTGCCTTCTATGATGTGATGCTGTTGCAATGAGGGACTGCATTGAGTGCGGTAGCCTACCGCACCAAGTGCAGGGATGGCCGGGTATGTGTACGGTACACGTACTCAAAACTTTAGTGTACCATGTACACATTTTCAATATGTTATCTTCTTTTGCTCGCAACTCGAGAAGTTATTTAGCCCATCGGGCAAGTCGTCCTCTATCGTGGCGCGACGCGACCTAGCACCTGGCGTTCGCGCAATCCAGCCTTGTGCAACGGGGTGGCGCAGTCTTGAATGTTGCATTGCTTCTCCCGCCCTGATATACTCCAAGCATTGGCCACGGTTACGAACACAACGTGCGAGCCCTGTATGTACCCTTGGAGTCACATGTTCCACATTATTTCATGGCAACATGGCTGTTTGGTGAGGAGAGCAGCTTGGTCGCCCATGGGTCAACCCGCGACTCTCGTGTGTGTCAGAATACCCGATACTGTCAAGAACAACACCACTACCCTGTCAACCATGGTTAGTCGCAGTTTACACCAGCTCGACCTAGGTCCCAATCCCCACCAGTCAGTCCACTAATATCACTTCCCGTTTTCCTCCTTTGGACTCACGTCTTTTTCCTCTCTTCCTGCCCATTCCACTGTGTGAATGTACGCGAATGTTCGAAAGACATAATCGACTTTTATTGGCCAAATATGGATATTTTGCCCAATAAAATTAGACGTTGGAATCCTACGCAACTTGATTGGTCGATTCTGTAATGGGGCTGTTCGATGAACGCTGGTGCATCGCTAAGACAAATCGCACACAATACAGCGTCGCACCTGTGGAGTTGCTTGTTGCGGCTACAGCAAGCAAGTCCAAAACGAAACTGCCATTCAGACTTCGAACTCTGAATATCAGTTATGTTTTGGAGTTGCTTGTGTTCTTTGCGCCGGAAGCGCGGAGTTCATACGAGATTAACGACTGCATCACATCTTTACTGTTAGAGAAACATTAGTTCAACCACTTTGTGTATGGCTGGGTGGCGCCCACCACGAGGGTTACGAGTGACACCAGCCCCAACCTACTCAAACTCCAATCAACACAAATCTGCCCAAATTGCCATCTCTCAAAGCGAAAATATGTTGGGGTACAATGTACCGTACCATTGTACCTTACATGTTTGTACGAATGTACACTTTTTTTGTGTACCGTATCCGCCTTGGTGTTTGGAAACTCAGTGAAACTGGTAGCAGTTACATATCCGGATTTTATTCGGATGCCGTTGACACCAATCAAAGTTTCCTCTACCATCACTCCCTTTGCATGGTGCCACAAAGCATCCGACTTGTTTGCACAGAAGTAGTACTAGTATGAGTGGAGCAGGTCGTCGAAGTGGTTATCGGAAAGGCGTTACCCAGGATGTTCTCTATGGCGAACCAGAACCTGTGACTGGTGAGCTTATTGTTCAAGTACAAGCTATGCGCGGGAGCAACTTGTTTGAGGTATGTTTTAATGTTCCTTTGGTAGTAAGACACGGCATACAGATTGTGACTCCAGAAGGGAAAACGGGCATTGCAATGTTGCCTACAAAGTATCGCAAGTTGATATGGATTCGTCGCGGTGACTATTTGATTGTGGGCGAAAGTAGGACAAATTTGCAAGTAAAAATGATTGTCTCAACTTACATTTTAGCAACGGGTGACAAGAAAGGTGCGGTGAATTATATGGTCGAGCATATCTTGTACAAAGAGCAAATCAAGCATCTTAAAAAAAAAGACCTGTGGCCGGCTGCCTTCACTGTCGACGAGTCAGAAATTTCATCGAAAGAGGAAGAAAACTCAATGTCGAGAAGCGAAACAGTGGATCAAGTTCTTTGCTCACAGAGGAGCTACAATGAAAATGACGACGAAACACAGAATGATCCCGTGCTTTTTGTCAATCGAAATCGTATGGGTGGCCAATATGTCGACGAAGATGATGATGACGATAGTGATGGCGAGTGAATTAACTTCACTTTGAAGAATTAAATTTGTACTATTTCCTTCCATCGAGTACTCGGAAGTACACTATATAGTGGCGAAGAGGAATTTTTTATGAGCAGAACTTGGAGATTATCATTAATGGTATTATTGGTTTTGTATTTTCATTTGAGACGCACAAAGTTGTTGTAATCAACAGCACAAATTCTCATTTCGAATCAAATGCGAACCGAGTGATCGGGGGTGCGTAAAATATTTAAATCTTCGTATTGGTAGGCTTTGTGGTGAGGGTATCGAGACCTTTTTGCAGTGTTCATGCAGTCTTCTCAAATGCTCATCGATCAAGTTTCGAAACTTACCATGGAGCACAGAATATAGTTTCCAAGAGGTCATCCTGCTCCATGTTTTCGACTACCTCTTATGACGCGATGCGGTTGCATTAAGCGATTGCAACGGCTTGTAGCGGCACGATATGGCCCTGCTTGAGGCGATCACTTGCAATGTGCAACCCCTTGGAGGTCTGGACACACGCGCCGGCTCGGTGCGTCACATAACACCCCCTTGCCCCCTCCTCCAACAGCCATTAACATCAGTGTGCCTGAGTTGATCTTGACGACCGTGGCGGGATTTCCCTCCGGAAGGAGAAGAAGAATACTTGGAAATGCCACTGTAGCTGTATGCAAAGTCGCTTGTCGTACTTATGAACGTCGACGTGGATGATTGTCCTCGGCGCGATAGACGCAATCGCAATGGTGACGCCGTAGGTAGGGGTTACTTCGTGGACGTAGAATGGCACGATGCCGAAGGTGCGCCAGAGCTTGTGCTTGGCTGTGTGCGTGTTGAACGTGTACATTGTGAGGACGTCGGCGCCGGCGACGAGGCGGACGTTGGCGGCTGGGATGATATTGTGCACGTTGCTCTTCCTTGCGCAGATGAAGCAGTAGCGACGAGGTCCACGGGGGTGTCGAACTCGAAGAGGATTGCTTCGCGGTTAGCCGGCGTGTGCCACATGCTCGGCGGAGGGTGTCGCAATCATTGTTGTCGTTTTCGTTGTCGCGGAGAAGTTTGGTTGTTGAGGGATCCCGACATAAACCACATCCTTAAATATGATTGGCCGAAACAATTTGCAATTTTTTACAAGTTCATTTATTATTAAGTAAATGAATTTGTAAAAAATACAATATTCGCGAGGCTGAATTTGAGATTCGAGCGAAATGCCTCCGGTCTGTTTGATTCGGCAAGGGCCAAACAGATTAGAAGTATGTCAAGAAGGAGTTGCGTAAGAATGTTCCCGTTTTTCTATGTATCCGACGACGAAATAGACTACTTCAAACCCTGCAACACGAGCCCGTTGTCATAATTTGCTTAGCAGGGCAATACAGGTTTGCTTATGTACTAGTATTGACTTCCACATAGTTCACCATCACTTTCTAGAACAGGAAAAAGTTTCTTTCTGAATCAGCTGTGTTCAGTCGAGATTGAATGCTCTTATTTGCGCGAAGGATTTATTGTTGGGCCGACGACAGAGTCATGCACAAGGGGCATTTGGATCTGGGATACAAACCAACGAAACTCCCGCGGCGAAAAGGTCTTGCTCATGGACACTGAAGGCATCGCGTCAACTGATAATGACGAAACTTATGATGCCAAAATATTTTCCTTGGGGTTGCTTCTTAGCTCCGTCTTCGTCTTCAACACGATGGGCGTCATTGATGAAGGCGCCATCGACAGGCACGTTCATGGCAGTTCATGAGTGCTTATCATATAACCTTAGGCTGTTTTTGGTTTCAGAACTAACGAAGCATGTATGCGTGAATCAAAATACTAGCGATCAAGCACCATCAACAATGAGCATGATGGATGAAATGGAATTGATCACCTCCAGTGAAGCCGACTTAGCGCCTCATTTTCCACCTTTTGTATGGCTTTTGCGGGATTTCTTATTGGATATCCAAGAAAATGGAGTGCAATTGACCCCAGATGAGTATTTGGAACGGTCCCTACAAGCTCGGGACGGCACGTCAAAACGTGTTGAAGAGCGCAATCGTATTCGTCAATCTATAAGAACCCTATTTACTCAACGACAATGGTGCGTCATTATGTTTAATTTATTGCATTTATTTTTTGTAGCTTGACAATAATTCGTCCAGCATTGGACGAAGACAAACTACGCAATGCGAGTACGCTTTCCAATGATGAATTGCGTCCTGAATTTGTCGCCCAAATGGCAATTATTCGAGAGAAATTATTCAATGTGGCGCGACCCAAACGAATTTTGAATCAAGTTATTGACGGACCAAGGTTCTGTCATCTCGTGGAGTGTTATGTGACAACCATGAACAGTGGAGCAATCCCTGATATTAGAGCAGCTTGGGACTACGTCAGCAAGGTTACGTGTGAAACTGCCTACTATCACGCCCTTGAGAAATACAAGGAAATCATTGGGTCAAATACGTCCATGGCCCAACATGATTTTGAGCGCACATATAAAGAAGCCCAAGACGCAGCATTGGTTGTGTTTAAGAAAGAGTCAGTCGAAGGAGAGGCAAGAAAGATCTGTTTTCAAAATTTGAAACAGGCCATTGCTCAGGATCGAGCACTCCAAATTAACGCATTACAGCAAAAGTCGTCTGAGTACTGCAACGCAGTTTTGGCAAGGCTTTCCCATCAACTTATAAAAAACCCCATTGAAAATGGCGAATGGGACGACGCGAAAGGCATTTCCTTAGTAAATCGCTTGTCTGTATTTTTTTGTGCTTATGATACTGATGGGGATGGACCGTCGAAAACCAAAATACTTGTCCAATTTATGAAAGGCGACATGCTTGCAATATTGGAATTGCTTTTCGTTCGAATGACAAACAGGCACAACTCCCTCATGGAAAGTACAAAAAATACAGCCGACGAAACGATACGAGTACGTTTTATCATTGCGCACACCGTATTCATTGTTCGAGGTAGGAAGGTGAAAAGTCCAGACGACTTTTAGAGCAGGAATGTCATAAATTCCAAATGGAAACTGCCCGATTGAATGGAATAGTATCCACAATGGAAGAAAAGCTCGACAATGCGTTTGCAAACTCGAATCAAATGAAGTCCGACTTCATACAATTACAAGAAAACTTCCGCATCATGGAAGAAAAACTTCATGTTTTGAAAGAAGAACTTGATGAATCAAAGATGCATCTGGCATTGAATTTGAACGATAAAGCAAAATTAGAATCTCTGCTTGAATACTCACAGCAGTCGCTTCATCAAGGTGAGTTCTTTTAATGTGCATGGGGTGATATATATGTGTATAGCTATCGCGGAGAAAGATGCATGTCATTTCAACTTAAGAGCTCAGTTGACAGAAGAGCGAAGTGAAAGAATGAAGGAGCGTGAAAATTCGATTTCAAACATTGCCAAACAGGCGGCAGAATTGCACTCTTTAAAAAAAACTCTCAAGCTACGTTGCACCGAGTTGGAAGAAACACTTCACCAAAAGGAACTTTTTACGAAGGAGAAGGATTTGCTAACTATAAAAGTCGGCCACCTTTTGGAAGTACACGAGGATATCTCTGGGCAGTTGAAAGCAATGATAGAGTCACAAGATGTCATTTCAGACGAGAAGGAACGACTCGAAGGCAGATGTGAACGTCTCGAGGAACAACTTGGAAACATGAGTGTCCATGCAGCGGTTGAAAATGTTCTGGAGAAATGTTGTTTCCACGTTGCTAAACAATTTGAAGTTGACAAAGCAAGGACAATTATTTCATGTCGTTGTTTCTAACTTAATTGCATGTACTAGGTAACGCAAACGGTAATTGAAGAAAAGGCAGTGTTACAAGAGCAACTTGGAGAGCTTCACATCAGAATTTCAACTCTTCCTGAGTTTTATCAACGTCAAGTATTTTGCTCTGAAGATCCCGTACCCGACTTTTTCGAAGCGTTAACGTCATTCATAGGAAAATAGAAAGTGTATTTGGTATTAGAAAGCTCAACACAGCACTCTATTAGCCTCTTCTATCTCGAGATCGATCGCGCGATCGGCTTCTGTGTCGCTCGCCATGTGAATATTCTCTGGATTCTCTGGCAGAATTCTTATCACTTTGTTCATTTCTATCGTGACCTCTTTCGGAACCACGACGGTCGTACCCATCATCGCGGCGGCGAGAGGATGACTCATGATTACGGTCAGAGCGTCCATATCCATCGTCACGTCTTGTTTCTGGGCGTCCATAACCGGAGTCACGATCAAAATCGACATCACGACGGCTAGACCGAGAATCTGTGCGACCGTATCCTGCATCACGATCATAACCGTCGCGTCTGCTCGAATATGAGTCATGCCGCCCATATCCATCGTCTCGGCTGTCTGAGCGATAATCATGCCTTCCGTGGCCAGAGTCTCTTCGATGAGAATCGTAGTAATCATGACTTCCATGGCCATGACGACGTTCACGCTTGTCACTGCCACGATCGTCGCGATGACTATGGCGACTGGTGTCATCGTTGGCAGACCGAGGTCGATCACTATGGGAGCTTCGATCGTATTCGCCATAAGACTTTCGCTCTGAACGAGAGTGTTTATCTTCTTCATTCTTTCCAGAGATAGAAGAATGCCCATTTACTTCATTCTCTCGTCTGTTCATTTGACGACTTCCGCGTTCGTCAACAGACTGGTGCAAATTGCTCTCCACTTGGCGACCACGTTGATTTATCTCGGCATCTTCAAATTGCCCGCGGGCTGGCTGAGTTGGAATGGACGGCGCCTTTGTCGAACTTGAGTTGGGGTTTGTCATCCACGCAGGAAGCGTGGCACTTTTACCACGACCTCGTCCCGCCATGCTTCCACCACCAATGTTCGAAATTGAAAAGTGCCGATTTCTGGCCACAGAGGTTGAACAGGTTTTTCTAAAAATTCCTGAAGTAATATTTGTAGTTTTTCCCTCGAAACCAACAATGAGCCACCAATACTCCAGAGTATTTGACAAACATATGAGCTTTATAGGTTTTACTCAAAATGTCTGACTTTGAATTAATATTCAAATAATATTGTGGTTTTGGACAAAATTTGGCATTTTCGACGGAAAACGTGAAAAAATCATCAGAGTCACAATTTCAGCCAATCATTCATGCCAAAAAGAGCATTCTCATTTCTGATTGGTGTTCCTTCATGTACTCCAATTTAACAGTTAATTTTGTGTCAGTGAAATGGTGATTTTTTGTTTTTATGGAGCTGTTGTTTCCTTCATGGGAAGTGGTCAATATGTGGGTCAATACCAATACTGCATGCATAGGTAGTACTCCGGAGTACTTCGCAGTACTTGATTTCAAAAAAAATTCTCGAAGTACAAGTGAAAGAAGTACTTGAAGCTCTATTTGTAGAGATGTTAAAAAAATCTGCAAAAGTGCTCATAAATGTTTCCAATAATCTGACCAATCAGGGAAGAGGATCTGCTATGTTCTGGCGGGAATTGATTTCACACCAGCAGACTGATTTTGGCATTTCCCAGCAGGAAGCCGGATTGAAAGTATGTCCCGCCGTTCAAGCCGAGCAAATAATAATGGTGGGCGAAGTAGTGCTTTAAGCGAAATTCGACGCTTACGAGAAGCAAAATTTAATGGAGTTGATGACGACGAGACAGCTGAAATCGAATCAAAAAAGTCAAGTCGGATCGAAATGTACAATGCCCAGGAAGGAAGTATTTACCAGGAACTGACAGAGGAAGAGTACAACGATTTGGTTCGTAAGCGTCGAGAAGAGTTGCCTTTCGTTGAAGACGATGAAGGTGGAATGGGGTATTATGACGATGGCGAGGAGCAGTATTTTGAAGATGACGGTGACCTTGACGAAGAGATTGTGGATACGGACGATGTTGACATCCAAGGCAAGAAGCGCCCCAGTTCAGGGGCATTGTCAAGCTCTTATGTCAAACGAGCCAAGCGAATGCAAAGAGCTAAACTTGGAACAGGAAGTGAACAGAAAATCACGCATATGTTTTTTTCTAAACCTAATTCAAACGAATCGTCGAAGAGTGGCCCAAATCCGAAAAACAATCTTACAAAGCGAGGTACATGCCTATATTCAATCTTCTATATTCAATCTTGACCTCACGAATTTTGATCATAGACATTGATTTGGATAGTATGCTGGACGACTTGACCAGCAACCCACTTCAAGCACCTCAGTCACGCCGGCAACGGAATAAATTCACGAGTTCTAGTTCAACAAAGTTAGCTGCAAGAGTGGCCCATGATCATCCAAAAACCACCTCAGTGTCAGCATCCAATGAAATGAGTGTGGATACAAACAATCAAATCACGGCGGACAATCCAAATGCTTATGAATATTATGAAGTCGACAACGATACCGTAGACGAAAGCAAAACCACTTCTCGAGTAAAAGAACCCGGTAATGGCGATAATATTTCGCTTGAAACTCCAAGCCCAGTCATTACCAAGCGGGAGCTACTGTTGAAAAAGGTATAAATATCCACAAGAGCAAAATTTACAGTGAAATTAGGCCCGTGAGAGCCGCATTGAAACGTCTGCCGCAACTGAAAAAGCATTATCGCTCGCTGAAAGTGCAAAACAATATGAACAAGTGTCGACTTCTGTGAATGCCGAGACAGTGCCTTCGAATGAAGTTGACGAATGGTGGAGCGTTAAAGAAACTATTGATGAACATTTTGGACAAGAGACTATTGATGATACTGAAGATTCGGACGACTTGCAATTATTTTGGACAGATGCTGTTGAAGTACGCGATAGGCCTGGAAAAGTCTACTTGATAGGAAAGGTAAGCTTTGACGCATCCACAAAATTCTTATTTCATTATTTCAGACTAAAGATGCCCAAGGCTTCAAAAGTTGCTGTGTAATTGTAAACAACTTGCAGCGACATCTCTATGTTGTCCCTCGTATTCCAACTGAAGTTCGAGAGGATTATAAAACAATGGCTGAAATGCCGTCAGACATGCAAAACGAATTGTGGATTAATATGCACAAAGATATCAGTTCATTGCTCATACCTTCTTGCATAACAGATCGAAACGACCAACAAACATTCCGCACAAAGCTGGTCGAACGGAAGTAAGTGACATTTTTGTATTCAAGGTGCTCAATGTTGTGACTAGCTATGCCTTTGAGTTATCTGACCTGCCACGAGGGAAAAACACATATTTAAAAGTAAAATACCCAGCGAGATACTCAGCTCCACCCCCCGAGGTATGCTCCAAAGGGGGAGCATCCTTCACACGAATTTGTGGCGGCTCTATTCGTCCACTGGAAACATTTCTTATTCGTCGTAAATTACTTGGACCTGGATGGTTATCCATTAAAGACGCCAAAAAGATTTCCAACAACCATCAAAGTTATTGCAAAGTTGAGTTTGAAACGTCAAGTCCTAAGAATGTATCGCCTCTTCAAGGTTTGCCAACTCCACCCTTGACTGTAATGAGCTTGAGCATTAAGACTTGTTGCAATCCCCATTCCCTCAAACACGAAGTTGTCAGCTTCTCAGCCGTTTCTGAAAGCAACGTTAATCCTGACGGTGGAAGCAAGAGTCAAGGAAAAATTTCTCATTTTTCTGGCATTCGACCTTTTATGAACGACTCGCAACATTTCCCTGAAGTGTATGTCAAGGCTGCTATGACAAATAATCGTTTTCGAACGCCTCAATCGCTTAGCATTGAAATGAACGAGAAAGCACTTCTTAACTTCCTACTGGCGCGTGTTCAACGCGAAGATCCTGATGTCATTGTTGGTCACAATTTACAAGGATACACCCTTGATGTGCTTATGTCTCGTATGGACAATTATAAAATGGGTGGACTGTGGTCGCGATTGACTCGCCTAAGACGAGGCTTGTTGATGCCATTAAATCAAGGTGAAGGGTGGAATGAATACAGATTAGACGACATGTCGAATGGACGATTATTTTGCGATACTTTTGTTGCTGCAAAGGAATTGTTGACGTCACAATCAACGTATTCACTTTCACACCTTGTCTCCACGCAGTTGAAAAAAACCCGCGTGGACGTCGAAATGACTGATATTCCTTCAATTCTATCCTCTGGACCTGAAAATTTTGTCAAATTCATCCATCACACACTCGACGACGCTATGTTTGTTTTGCATTTAATGCATAAATTGGAAGTTATCCCTCTGAGTAAGCAACTGGCTAATTTGTGTGGATATTTTTGGAGCCGCACCCTCCAAGCCAACAAACGCGCTGAGCGAATTGAATACTTACTTCTGCACGAATTTGATCGTTCCAAAAATAAATTTATTGTTCCTGAAAAATTTAAAGAAAAAAAAACTAAATTGGGAAAAAAACGGGAGCCTGCAGGGTATGCAGGGGGTATGGTGTTTGCTCCAAAGAAAGGCCTCTATGACAATTTCGTTGTATTGTTGGATTTTATGAGTCTTTACCCATCCATCATTCGTGAATATAACATTTGTTTCACAACTGTTGAACGCAACTTAGATACTCTAAATTCAGATATCCCAGTTATAACCCGAAATCTCGATGATGACGAAGAAGAGGCAGAAGGTGAAATGCTACCGAAAGGTGACAACGACATACCTGCTCTCCCAAGTGCATCATGTTCAGAAGGTGTTTTGCCGCAGGTTATTAAACGATTGCTTGAGTCACGCAAACAAGTCAAGAAACAATTAAAAGCTGAATTAAATGCTGGCAATATTGAGAAGAGTAAAAAATTGGACATTCGACAGCGGGCCATAAAGCTCACAGCCAACTCTATGTATGGCTGCTTGGGTTTTCGCTTCTCGCGGTTCTACGCCAAACCCATTGCTGCTTTGATTACATCAACTGGACGTCAAACACTTCAGCGAGCGAAAGAAGTGGCTGAACAAGAATGTGGTTACGATGTAATTTATGGTGATACCGATTCCATTATGGTTGACTCGCGGAGCGATAAACTTGAGGACGCAAAGCGTATTGGGCGAGAAATCCAAGTCCAATGTAATAAGCATTTTAAGCTGTTGGAATTGGAAGTAGACTACATTTTCAAAACTATACTCTTGCTAAACAAGAAAAAATACGCATCACTTGTTGTTAAAGAGTTCAACGGGGAAGTGGTACTTTTTTCTCGCTTTCGAGTTCTTATTTTCTGTTCTAGAAATATGAAAAGGAAGTGAAAGGTCTTGACATGGTACGACGCGATTGGTGTGTTCTATCAAAGGTTGTTGGCAATTGTATCTTGGATTTCATTTTATCGGGACTTTCAAGAGACGATGTTGTCGAAAAAATTCATGAATATTTGGAAAGAGTTGCAGAAAATATGCGCTCGGGGAACGAACCAATTGAACAATACGTCATCACAAAGAGTTTAAATAAGGCACCAGAGCAATACCCTGACAAGGCAAAACAGGTAGGAGAGTACTTGCTAAAATCTAGTTTACCCCAATGCAATATGAAGTACCACGTTCAAGTTGCTATGGCACTTCGAAGTCAAGGAAAGGCTATTGGTGTAGGCACTCAAGTCCCATATGTAATGTGTAAAGAAGAAGAGAGTGGGACTCAGCGACGAGCTTACCACCCTGATGAAGTAAATCGATCCCAAGGAAGACTAAACGTCGATGTTGATTGGTATTTAGAAGCTCAGGTATGTTATTTATGTTTCGCAACACAACCGTTTTACCATTATGGTCCGTAGATTCACCCACCTGTCAATCGGTTATGTGCACATATTGACGGTACTTCAAGTCCCCAACTTGCACACTGCTTGGGCCTTGATACAACTAAATTTTCGCATTCTGCCCAAAACGTTGGCGATGAAGAAGTCGATATTATTCCCAGTATCCTACAAAATGACGCGGATCGCTTTAAATTGTGCACTCCACGTAAGTTTGTCAAAATTGACCGCTGTAATCGTAAGCAATAGTTCAAATTACTTGCTCCAAGTGTGCTGAGGTGAATTCATTTCCGGGTGTGTTTGCGTCCCGCACACATCACTACGTAAGTGGTATGTACTGCCCCAATGAAAATTGCCGAGCAAGTTACTGGGGGTATGATCAAGAGGGGCTATATGGTCTTGTTGGTGATGACTTCGTTGCTCTCTTATCAAATTATATGCATGTGGCCATTCGCGAGTGTACAAAACGATATTATCAAGGATGGGTTGTTTGCACTGAGGGAACATGCAAATCACGGACGCAGAAGCAATCATTGCGTGGCAGACGAGGAGATGCATGCTCTGTTCCTGGCTGTCGGGGCACTGTGACTATGGAATATTCTGACACCGCTCTCTACACTCAATTAAAATATTACGAATCATTGGTGGATGTTGATCGTGCATTGGCTAATATTCATAAAGAAAACACCCGTCAACCCGGCAATGAAATTATAGCAGGCGCGCTGACTGAAAGACAAAAAGAAGTTTTTGAAAAACTGCTCGTCCAGATTCGCGAGGTAAAAATATATTATATGTCATGTAATTGTTGAAAATATTATGGTAGACGATTAATCGCAATGACTACAATTGGGTCAAGCCATCAATGTGGACAACTTTGTTTTCAACATGAAACGTAGGTAGTTCATCATAACAAAAGTACACTATATAATATACATTTTCCATGAATGTGTTCAAATATAAATATGACAAAAAATTCACGACAACAAGGTCCTCCACACGCTAACCCATAATTTAAGGCGTTTGATGGATGAACAGTCCCGACATGGTGAATATTATGATCGACGAATGAGCATTCAAGCTGAGAATGCACGTCTTGAGTTAGCGGCAACCTGCATTAATACAGTTCAAAGAATGCTTCGAAGTTTATTGCATTATTATCATATATATCCATATATGTGAGGATGCAGGGTGATTTCAACATCCAAGACTTAGGGTGGCTTGTTTTTTAATATCGGCAATATCGCGTTGATCACGTATTCCGATACTTCAACCCTATTTAATTTCGATAAATTTATAATCAAAGTAGCATTGTACAAGGTACATAATAATTACTTGAGGAATGATGTACTCAACTAGTGAGACTTGCCAAATTGTTTTTCGTATGCCGCCAGGTTCGGCAATGAAGCAACATGACGTATTGCGGATCTTGGTTCTTTCATTAATGTTTCATTCGGGTCACTTTGAAACCTTGGCGGTAGTCTGTGCAATTGATGTGGTGGTGGTTGTCGTTTCAATACAGGGTCGCAGGTTAAACTCTTTTGAAACATTTTTAAGTCCAGCTCTTTGGATTTCTCGCCGACCGTCTGTGCACGGAGACGCCCAGTAACATCCCCGGCAGCATTTTCGGTTGGCTTCATGGTGTCAATTGAGCTGTTGTCTGCGTCATTGTCGATTTCAATTGCAAGTGCGTTGGCTGTCGATACGTGGGCATTGGTCAGGGACGCCTCAATGGCATCTTCGAGCGCGTGTATCCACTGCTCCTGCCGACCCCAGGTGTCCGTCAATACGAGGAAATTCTTGTATCCCTTCGTTGAAAACTGAATGCCATGTGCACCGCCACCAGGACCAGCTGCTGTGCCAAATGAATACCATTTTCGAACAGAGGTTGGGATAACCCACTTCATACGCGTTGTCCAGTTGGATATTCCAGTGTGCAAAGTGTCGCAGTACCAAAGCTTGTCGCACTTCCTGCAAAGCCCAACGTAAGTGAGAGTAAATGTGAGGGCGTGGAATGGCATGGGAACAGGAAATTGCATGAATGATGATACACGAGTAGGCTCAGGGATTGGAATGTGGTCATGGATCTTGTCTTTCTTGTATAGAAAACCCGTGATGAAATCCTCTGTAATGTTGACCTTGCAATGGAAATTTGCGCCGCCTGAGAAAATAGTCTCAAGATAGCCGCTGAGTCGTTCAATGTTGCCAAGTGTGCTTGAGACATAAGCCGCAGCACTATCTTTCAAGTTGATGCAGCCAGAGCATAAAGGTGCATGGCGCTGGCCCAAAGGTGTCATTTCGACTGCGTTTTGATGCGCTAACACGGTCTCGAATTCTGCCCACTCGGGAATTTCCAGGGTGTATTGACGAACAACTTCTTGGCAGGTTATTGACGTCTTGTCCTTGTACACGGGCGTACTGCAAGAAATTAATGTGAGGAAAGTATAATTTGTCTTACTTTATTAGCGTGAAAATGCTGTTTGCAATCGTTGTCATGTGGCCTTTGTATTGAACCCGGCTGTGATAAGACTTCATGACGAAGTGCAGCAAACTCGACAGAGGTAAAAATAAACTATTTAGCAAGGGGCATGACGGTAACCTCTTTTGATCGGGATCAAGTAGAACGAAGCGAATGATGTCAGTTATCTCATGGTGAAGCATACTGTTGCTTGGGTTGGACTCAAAGCAAGTCATGAGCACAGACATACAACCGGCCTCCGCCAGCGACGAATTTAGTCCACCGTGCTGCAAAAATACACAACGCTTAAGGAATGTAACAATGCACAACAATGTATTGCCTGTGGTGTCCTTTTTAGCCACAAAATCCCGGCAAAGCTGAACAACGGAAGCAACTCGTGGTAACAGAACTGCCGTCAAATCGGTTTGAGTGTCACGCAATAGACTCTCGATAGAACTCGTGTCACGCTTCTTTTTGTGATATCCGAGGGTACTCATGAGCATCATCAAGACTGAAAGCGCGCCACCTTCCTGAAGAGCGAATTTTGTGGTGGGATCATTAACTTGACGGGCAAGCTCCGCATATCCAAGATCAAGCAGCACACTAAGAGCATTGTCTGTACGGCCCATGTGGACAAGAAGTGTGCGAAGGAGTTCGTTCTGTAGACCAGAAGGTGTTCGTGCTGTGATAAGGGGAAGTGAAAAATCATTATTTTCAACAAAGACTGCTGGGTCGTATACTGATGGCGGGAAAATGATATACTTCATCAATGAACAAATGTTCTCAACTGAGTCACGTTGGTAGGCTGAGCCCACACCCCAGCTCAGCGTACGTTGCCATGAGTACAAGCGGTCAAACATGCAGCCAAAAAAGCCACTTTGCATCAGATGCATTTGGCCATCTGATGTCAAATCTGAGTAGAGAATCCAAACAAGAGTATCACGAATCGAGTCAAGGCCAATGTGGCAAACGAGCCATGGTACAATGTGTGGGCTCTCTGTGCCCAAAAAGTACAGCATACTCGGCCCCAAAAACCTGTTGTTCACGTAGAAGTTGACCACTTTGCAAAAGAGAACGACTAATACTTGGTCCAGTGGGCCACTTCGGCACAAAAAGTTAAATAGTACTTTAAAATAACCCACGCATATGTCTCGATCGACTGAGCCACGACGTTCAAAGACATGAATATCATACCACATGGCCACTTCACAACAGAAATGTTGTACTTTATATTGCCCGTAAACTGGGTCCATAATGGGTGATGGGGGTGCTGTGAGAAGCTTCAGCACGTCAAAAACAACGCGCGGTTCTTCGAGCCACACAACCATTTTGGGGTTTCGAATGACTTCTCGCTTCAATATATCGATACCAACGCCTTCTGAGTCCGACAGCTCAATTAAATCCATCAAAGAAAAACCCGGGGCGCCAATTGCTTCTTCAATATGCCGTCGTTGGTCTTTAACAGAGTCCTAATGAATGTCATCAATATGGGAACGCCAATTGGTGTTTCAAACGTTTTCTGCTCTTTCATGCAAATAATCCTCCACAGCTGAATGGCCTGCTTGCATTGCAATTGTTTCCGCTGTGTTTCCTTCCCTCTGAATTGCGTGAAAAACGATATTCCATATGATAACTACTTACATCTTTAGCAATTAGACTTGCACCTGCATCAGCTAATAATTTCACAGCCCCCAAATTGCCTGCACGTGCGGCTTCCATGAGCGCTGTAGTCGAATTCGTCTAATTGTATTTTAGTTCTCTGAACACTTTTGGACTACTTACACTTGGCATGTCAAGCTCTGCTTTTGCATCAATCAAAATTGACAAGCAATCTTCTCGCCCACTCCGAGCGGCATTATGCAATGCAGTAGTTCCACGTTTCTACGAGAAGTCAGACATGTCCGACAGATAGGAGCCATTATAGACCCGATTGCGCGAAAGATTAATGCCAGCTCCCTTCCGAATTAAGTACTTGAGGCAAGTGTCAGAGCCATCTCTTGCTGCGATCATTAAAGCCGTGTGATCGTGAACCTGCATCAAAATGAAACAACATAAAGACGTTAATTTTCATACGTCTTCTGCATCGATGTTTGCACCAAACATAATCAAAGCCCGTGCAACCTCGATATTACCGACAGAGCACGCAACCATTAAAGGAGTTGTCCCATTCGGCTGGAGGAACATTAGATTAAGAATCACAGCTGAGCGAAAACCTTGTGCTCATCCAATGAAATTCCACAACTGTGGAGTACTTCGAGGCAATCAACATGCCCGTTTTCTGCAGCATCACATAAGGCATTGGCGAGGGGAATGTCCTTCCAACAGTTGTCAAGCAACAAACCTTCAATTGATGTATTCACTCTTACCCGTATCGTGAATTTCCCTTGTCCAGACTGCAGCAATGATCGAAGAACTGAAGTTTCCCCTAGGCGGGAAGCCGTCGCAATTCCAAACGGGATATCATCGTCGACTAAGTTTTCCACAGCTGTCTGGCCACGTAAGAATTCGATAGTCACTTTTGATGGCTTTGCCGTTAGAAATTGATCAGCATGGAATTTTGACAATCGAATAATGGGGATATCCACCATTTGTCGACCTGAAGAGTGAAACCCTTCAAATAGCATCTTCGGGCCGAGATAGGCCTCGCGCTCAATAAAGATGCATCCAGAAACACCTGCCTTCAGCAACCGACGAATGATATCGGGGAAATGCACGCGACCTCCTCGTTCAACAACTGCAATATTTCCTGTGAGGTCACTTCCATTGCGAAGCTCATTGTCGGCTTTTACAGGGTCAACGAAAACGACCTGGCCTTGAACCTTAAATATCAAAGTCGAAGCTTAGATGAACTGAAATGCGTGCAAGTACCTGTACGTTTTTGTTGCTATATTTGTAGCTGGAGGGCTCAGCAAAGTGATGTGTGCCTTGCCACACAACAAACGGCAGTCCACAGTAATGTTCCGGCGATCGGAGCCTTTTGTCAGCGAAATTTCCACTGGATCCAGTCCGAAGTATAGGATTTTGGGCATGCTGATGCGAGTGTTCGTTTCCCATTTCTCACAAGACAGGACCTCCCTTGTTGGCGTGGAAAGATCGTCCTGTTGCCCGAGGAAAATCCTTTGTGTTTGGAAATTCACTTCACGTGAAGTAAAATGGGCCAATCACAATCGTGTACGGTATTGTGATATTCAGGGCAGTATTTTTCAGAGAGTGGCCAAAAGGTTGCAAACTTGCCAGATGTGCGGAAAACCAGAACTTGTGATTGGCTGAAATTCAAGGTCCAGTCGTGTGACTTGACTTGGGCGTTCAAATTATTACTACTCTAGACCAAAAAGTTTGATTTGTATCCCTTGGGATTGGTCTAAATAATCTATTTTTTACTTTTAGCGCTCACTGA
The DNA here is from genome assembly GCA_009835185.1 of Aphanomyces stellatus. Lineage (NCBI taxonomy): Eukaryota > Oomycota > Saprolegniomycetes > Saprolegniales > Verrucalvaceae > Aphanomyces > Aphanomyces stellatus. The sequence continues at coordinate 126,858 of VJMH01005102.1, read as the reverse complement.
TTGGTGCAAATGAAAGAACTGGATTAGCTCGGTTATTCTGTATATTTTGAGAGCCTAAATTTGTCCTGCATAAATCGTAATTCAGAGAGAGATATAGTCAAAATAAATCAAAGTAGAGACCAGCGTGGAGAAATCTCTCGACGATTTCGATTTATGTATAATATAATTTTGACATTTAAGCTTCCCTTTTGTATGTAATTAATTTTGTCGAGTTTCAAACAGAATTCGTACGATCCAACCAGCCAATCAAAAGTGCAAAAAAGGAATAAAATCTGCAACCCAAACTTATCGAACGACATGCAACTCGCAAGGTTAAAAAACCTTGCGAGTTGCATGTACGCGATCCTTAACGGATCACGTAGTGCTTGACACATGACTTGGAGAGCACCCCAAGCATAGACATTTACGCATCGAGACATCGCTCAAAGTACCACATTTGCATTCGCAACCAGGTTGACAGGAATGTCGATTTGTTCTGATGTTGGGTGCGCGGCATGTTCACCCCAATGGAAATATTAGAAGTAGAACTATGACGATGTCGATGTGACTGAGGGCAATATGAGTCACATTCATGAGCACGGCGATATGCGCATATGAGCACTTCGAATTGGTTTGGCAGTCCCAATGTAGAAGAGCGTGCCCCTACAGCACTGATACTCGAATCCTCCACTTGCTTAAACTGTTATGTTGCTGCAGCATGAGTTCGCAGGTCGAAAGTCAAGGTCATCCTCGATAACTTCAAGAACATAGGCGCGGCCATTGGCGCTGCGTTGAACTTGGCTTGCACTCGGCGCGTTTGGCAAGCGCGCCGCTGCGTTAGCCGCGTGCGGCCAACAAGTCAAGGCCACCAACCGGAAGAACCCGGCCGAGGCGCGTACAACATGGCCAGGAGCGGCGGCATTGGCCCCCGCGTCCAAGAACTAGTCCAGCGAGGCGAGCAGCGCGTCCCTCAATACGTCACATTTGCGCTTGGACTGACGTGGAGATGTCGTAGGCGATGATTTGTAGCCAATGGAAGGAGATTTTGAGACTTCAAGTATTCTAATTGGTCGAAATATTTCGTCCACCCCAAAGTTGAGCTGTCATGTCCCTTCGACTCGCCACGGCAACATTTATCGACTCTTCGCTGCTTCAGCCAGTGTCATCACAATTGACACTTGAAGAGTTTCGAACGGTCTTGGTAGCGCTATCGAACGCGTGGGCATGTATCTAAACGACTGCCCGCTCCCGACCGATCTGCCATGTCGGAGGGCCGCTGAAATAGAGAAACAACCTCTGCAAAATGATAATGTTACCAGTTTTACTGTAATAAGGAGGTTTTCATGGAGATAAATTTTCAAAGCTCATATTTAGATCAAGTATATCCAATAAAATACAAGGAAGTAAATAAATACATTTCAAATTTATGTGTTTTCAGGATTATATACATATATCAAGTAACCTTGATGCTGAGGTATACTTTATTCAAGTCAAAACGAACCCATCAAACTTTTCGGTCCAGAGTTGTAACAGCAATTCCGGGGCCAAAGTGCGGGTACATGACAAAAAAATTTGCCTGGGGAAAAGTGTTTGAGCTTGTCGGACCAAGAAATGAGTTCTTCGTGGATTTCTTATGGCCCGTCTGAATATCACAAAAAAACGTGATATTTCCACCGATATCACGTTTTTCACCAAGACAGTGCGTCTGGAAACCAATATCAAGATGAAATTTTGCACAATATTTTGCATTGAAATTTGGCGTCGGAGCCGAAGCACTTGTGCATCACCTTTCATGTGCAAAAATACTGCTGCTTTAGATTCCACTTCCATCACTTCATACGCAAACGACATTTCCTCAGCAAGCAAGACGTAGTCAAACTTGCTGACAAGCATTTCGATTGCACGACTTGACGCACCGAGCACGTCCATACTTGGAGTATGAACTTGGGTAGACAATACTTCACGAAGCAACTCGATTTCCCCTTTTTCGGCCATGCGGTATTCGCGCATTCCACTCACCATTTCCGACGCCGCCGACGTACGAATTCTCTTTGATGGGCCTGCACCAAGCGGAGCACGGCGATTTTTCTTTTGTGGCGATTGCTCCTCTTCATCCTCAACGACCGAATTGCTTCCTTCAACAACAGTTTGCTCGTCGTCGTCGTGTGAGTCGATGTCCTGTTTGACGTTGTTATCTTGTACTTCGGCCGCTGATACTGCAAATTCACCCGTCGCCAATGTTTCATCGTATAGTGCTTGACACAAAGGGTACTGTAGGAACCGTTTTGATTGCCAAACGATCCATTTTTTGGCTTGTCTTTCAAAAAGTGCTCCCAAGATCCTTCGACACAAATGAAGCGGCAGGGAGAACTTTCAAAGCCAACGCCCGATGTTTCACAATTTGGTTGACAACTGAGTACTGCTTTTTCATGTCCATGTGACGTGCTTTGAGTTGGGCTTTTGTATATTTTACCCCGTGTTCGGTGTTGAGGTGATCAAGGTCGGCTTGCCATGCTTCTTTCTTGAACCCACTGTTTGCTCGTTTTCCTAAGACATGAACTTGATGAACTATCTCAGCCATCCAAGTTGCATCCTTGTCGTCGTTCCAACTAGCACGGTTGCCGTCCATTCTCCCTCAGCTTTTCCCTTGCTCTGTGATTGAAATTGAGTTCGCGCGCAAAGATCGCGAACTCCTGCTCTGTGATTGGTTAATTTTGAAAACAAGTCATTTAATGCTTTTGGTTGCCTGGATAAAAAATTGTTCGTTTTTTTCCATGGATTGGTCTGCATTTAGATGCTCGAATATTGAATTATTGAAATATTTTTTCGATGGCATCCAGACGGGCCCTTGGACTTTTCTGCATTTGTTGTATTTCTCAGTCATGAGTATGGAACGAGCTACTACTGTAGTATTTATCATGAAAGATGAAAGATTCAACGAACTGCTAGCGGGCGCACTTACCGCGGCAAGTGTCGGCAGCAAATCCTCCATTAACTAATATTTTAGCCGATAATATAAGTTTCAACCAGTTTTTCCGGATAGAAAATGAGCACACGGTCCAAATCGAGCAGACAATCGCGCCTATTGGCTGAAACTAAATGAGAAGATTTAATTGGTTGAAACTGACCAATCACATCAGGGGTAAGTTTTGCTTGTGTTTCTGTGGATTTTGGTGACCCGGCGCGATTGTTCCAAAATCCAAAATTTACAGAAAAAGCATAAATCATAGTTACTCGGGAGCTTCTGTGGAGCGTCGCATCGTTCTTTCTTCATGACGATGTTATACAACGTCGATGTAGCTTATGTGGTGAACTACTAAGGTAGCATATGTTGTATTCGTATGAACCGCGCAAGCACATCGAAGTTGAGTTCGCGTCCACTTGGGCAACAATGACTTGGCGTTGCTTGCCGTGGACGACACTCGTCGCTTGTGAAGATATGGGCGGGACGTCCTCGGTCGATACGACAAATGTGCCGTGTGACCAACACTGACTGAATATTCCTTCACTAGAGTTGCTGGGCTATGATCGGCGCAAAATCATGCCGCATTTGTTGGTCCAGCGAGATTATCGGCCCTATGTGCTCAGGGTCACGGGTCCGAAGTAATTTTGAGGGGAAGAGTCAAAGGCAAGCAGGCGTCCATACATACTTTGGGCAATGCCATCAAACAGGACGGGTAAGGCAGCCATTGTTGACCTCTAGGCCTGTGAATGTGGTCGTGGATACGGCAGCAATGACAGTAGCAATGCCAATTGCTACACCATGAAATTCTCCTTAAAAGGAGAAACTGATGGCTGAGCGGAAGTAGTGATCTTGGTGAAATGAGTGTATATTACGGGTTGGCATACGACAATCTTCATATATTTGCTGTTATGATTGGCGGTGTTTGGATTGTCGAGAGTGGACAGTATTGGCAAGGTACGATTTGGTTTTATTGCGATGGTAAAAATTTCTTCACTCTGATTGGGCGGGCATTCGCCAAAAGTGGCCAATGAAAATGCATCCTCGATGCCGTTTGTGTTTGCCGTCGGCGGTGTCGAGTTTGGTGTTTACCATCGCCCGGTGGGTTGCCCAAAACACTAAATTTCTGAAAACACACGCAAAACACACATAGCGTCACACATACCGTCGCGCGGTGGAGATGGTATAAGTTCATGTGAAACAGAAGAGCTGTGTTTCACTTGAGCTCAAATTCATACCAATTCATATAAGTGGGTTTTCATACTTGAAATATTTTAGGTCCTGCTCAACGATTTCCGATCAAAGCTAGGTTGGCAACGATTTTCCTTGCCCGAGGAATCTGTTGCCAAGTCGATCTCCCCAAGTGCGCTAACAGAGCAACAAACGTCCTTAATTACTCGTATACATAATCTTCTCTCTAGTGAATGTTTTGGAAGAGGCGAATCGTGTTGTCTGCGCCGCCGCTTGCAATCCAGGGCTATTAGAAGAGTGAGCATCATGTATGGGATGATGTTTCTGACCAAGGTAGGATGGAAGGCAAGCGCCATGACACCGAGGCCTCCCGTGACTTCGTGACCACGGAGAATTTTCAACGGCACGATGAGGGGGTTCTTGATCAGGTCTGAGTAGACCATCGCGTGGAAAATATGGATCGTGCCATCGTCGGACGCCGACGCCATCAATGGGTAGCTACACACAACGTCAGTATTCAGTATTCCCATCGACATGACGGCGCACCGTTTGTGGAAGCCGACGGCCCGCGTGGCCTTTTCATGGTACTTGAGCGTCTTGAACGGCGTGGAGCTTAAGTCCAGGTCGAACCAGCAGAGGCGGCGATCGTAACTTCCAACGAGGACGTGGTCGCCGCTTGGGTGCACTTGGAGCGACGAGATCCACTTGACGCCACTGTTGAGCTTTTTGACCATGGCCTGCTGGACGAGGTTGTACACGCGCACGTGGGTTTGTGTCGCGAGGAAGAAGAATGGCTTGCTTGGATGGAACGAAACGGTCTGGATCGACCCGAGCTTCTTTGAGAACGGATTCTGCGACGACCGCTTCGAAATCTGATGGATCAAGACGGACGACGAGTCGGCCGCGGGCACCACCGTCGACAAGTAGTCGCCCTTGTAGTGCCACGCCACGTCCGTCACGCTGCCGCTGTGGTGCAAAACCATGCGCACACCGCGCCCGTGGCGGCCCTTGCTCGCGTGGAACGTCCACTTGACGGGCATGCGCGCCTTGCGAGCCGCATCATCAATGTCCGCTTCGGCCGTGTCCACCACCGTCACGTTCTCATCGTCGGCCGCGACGTCAAAGGCCGCCACCGTCGACGCGTCATCGTCATTCTCGCCGCCCAAGAGCGCATTCGTGATGTCGGTTTCGTCCCCGTTGCCCGTGCCCGTCGCGATGAGCAGCATCTTCTTGGCCGCGGCCACAGCGATCACGTGGTGGTCCTTGTTGGGGCACCACTCGACCTTGTGGACGACGGCACCCACGTCCCACGTGTGCAGGCAGCGACCAGTTTCGACTTCCCACAGACGAACAGTGTGGTCTTCCGAACCAGAGGCCATGAACTGACCCAACGGATCCATCGAAAGCGAGCGCACGCGGCCCTTGTGTCCGTTAAACAAGAGCGCCAGTGTGTTGGGGAAGGGGCGCAGGTCACGCGGCTTGGGCAACTGCGGCACAAGGCTTTCGGGGTCGATGTTAAGGCGGCGCTTGTTCACGCGGGGGCACAGGTACCTACATTTAAGTCATATTTGAGTTGTCTGTGTTGACGTACAAATCCAAGCAGCGTTCAAATCGTTCGCGGACAAAGTTCGAGTAGCCGCAGACGTCGCGGAGCGAGTTAAACTTTTGGGGAATGAAGTTGGTTTCCCGGTCCGAGGGATCCATTTCCAACCAAGCACGCTTCTCTTCCTCCGTGAACAAGTACTCCTCTGGTGGATTGTACGACTCGGCGTGGCCAGGCAAGATCATCTTGGGTGCCTGGACATGCGCGGGGCCCTTGCGCACGGCCGCCTCTTGGTCGTCTTCGAACCACATTTGGAAGACTTCGGGCTTATCGTCGGGCTTCTTGTCCACTTGGATGCGGCCTTCCTTGATGCCCTTCATTATCTTAAGTACCTTCATCTTCTCCCACTTGGACGGGAGGAAGCGGCTCTTGGGTTCTTGGTCGTTACCGAGCGAATGGATCATCTTCTCCGAAGTGAAAGTTTCCACAAGGTCCTACCACTGCATATTGAGCCCACCACAATTGAGCGAAGACTGCTTGCTTACCGCATGAGCGTCGAATTCAGGGTGAGCAAAGGCACCAGACTGCATACGGCGGATGATTTCGAGTTCGCGGTCGGACAGCACCACTTTGCGATCATTGTACGCGTCATACACCGTGCGACTAGAAAGCAACCGTGAGATGATGCAAACATTCGCGAGGGTGTGATTCATCTACCCGTAGTTCGGGTCGTCCTTGGCCGCAATGGCGTCGTCGATGCCATCCGTCTTGTTCTGCTTGATGATTTTTTGCCCGTCCACCGTATAACCAATGTGGTCGTATTCCTCGTACCACCGAAGAGGAACATTGCCAATCGTATTGTGTGCTTCCTAATGGGGTGGCATGAGAACGCTCAACTTTTGATGTCACGGTACCTCGTCGTCCGAAGACAAATCGTCAATGTGAAGATGGGATGCGATTTGCAAAGAACCGTCTTCGCGCATGCGTTGCAACTGCTTTTCACGGGATTCGACAAACTTACGTGTCACCTTTTCATCGTCAGACTCATCGTCGTCCGCTTCGTCGTCGTTGTCATCCGAAGATGAGCCTTGGTCTTCAAAGCCATCATCATCTTCATCTTCTTCATCATCGTCCTCGTCTTCTTCGTCCGCATCTTCTTCATCTTCTTCGTCGTCGCCGTTTTCGTCATAATCTTCATCATCTTCGTCAGCCTCTTCGCTGTCCTCAGTGTCACCTTGGCTTGACCGCGAGGCACTTGCACCACGCTTGGTTGTCTGCACTGGCTTGCTGCTAGCTTTCGGAGCAGGCTTGTTCTGCTGCTTCCCAGCTGTCGGTCGTCCCTTGTTGCGAGCCATATCGGAATCGGCGGGCTTTACTTTTGAACTTGATAGCTTCAACAGTTGCATGGTCAAAGAGAGCCAACCATTGGATTCTGTTGGATGGAATTGTATCTTTTATCCGGATTGTGGGCGGGGTTGATTACCCTTTACAAATATCAAGCTACGATCAAACCGATCCATTCGAAATTATCCGGACAGTAACTCCAGGCCGCAGTCGCGCGTCGGGGTTGAAGAAGCACAAACATGGACAAGCGCAAGCAAATGCTCGATTCATTGGATGCTGCCTTTGCATCCAAGAAACCAAAGTTCAACCCACCCAAGAGTGTACCAGGCAAAGTCGCCAATGCAGCCCCATCAAAGAAAAAAGGTTCCGCGCAACCTAGCAGCAAACTAATGAACATCAAAATGGAGCACCAGGCGAAAGCCCGCGACATGGTCAAGAAAGCAGAACCCAGGACTGAGAAGGTGAACCCTCTATACGCTCCTCTCGGCAGAGAATGCTTCTTGGACACTCGTTCGCGAGAAATAATGCCACGGTCGAATTTCAAAGCACTGGAGGAACGATTAGCGGCACTCGCACTTGTCAAAAGTCAAGCCAACAACAACGACGAACAACTTCTGGACAAGGTCAAATCTAAAGTCTTGCAGCTGGACAACCCCCATAAGACTAAGACGCTGAGCCAGTTTCAAAATAACGAGCACATTCAGGTATGGAGACATTGCAAAACGATCTGTCATTGCTTTCGTCCTAGATGCCTCATCGTATGAGCATGAAAGCAAGGCGAAAGCGCGGATTCCATGCCTCCGAGGCATCCATTGAGTACACACTGCGTATGCGTCGAAGTACTTATCTTATTTAGGTATTTTGCTGCCGAGGAGCTCCATCGGCTGTGGGAGCAGTACATGGTGGCATTTGTCAGCGACCTCACGTACAACTTGACTCCACCCAAATATAGTACTTGTAGTTGACATGCTTTGTAGTGGAAATAAGTGTGCAACTGCGCCAGCTCTCTCAAAGTTTCAAAACTGCAGCTACGGGGCGAAGCTTTTAAAGGCAGACTACCGCGGCTGCATGCTTCGAGGCAGGATGACCTCCCGTGTTCGTTTTTCCACTGACGTCTTGATTCCAGTGGTTCGTTCGTCCAACACAGGTCTCATCGGCGCAAGCGGCATCGTCCTGGAAGAGCAAGCCAACACGTTCCGCGTCGTGTCCAAGAATGGATCTATGCAATGTAAGAATCTGCCAGTGACTCGCCACCATTATTGCTACTCGAGCAGGCTTCCCCAAGTCAAATACGACGTTCGCGTTCGACGTGGACGCGAAAACGTTTCATTTCCAGGGCGACGCCTTCAGCTCTCGGTACTACTGATCGATTTGTACCAACGAATTATATACATTTAAAAAGGTTTTATTCCATGTCCTCGTCATCCTCATTGTCGTCTTCGTCCGCGTCGGCGCTCGCCTTCTTCGCCTTCTTCGGGGCCAGGCGTTCGTACTTGCCATCGGTCGACCATCGGCTGAGGAGCTGCACGTTAAAGGTGGCCATCTTCTTGTCAAAGTGCACCAACAGCTTGGCTTGCTCCGGCGTCAGCGTCTGACCCGCTTTGCAAATCGTGTGGTCATTAATGAGCACGATCGCGCCACGCTTGAGGTCCACGGGGAGGCCAAGCTGGCGGAGGGACTCAACCATACTACCGATGAACTGAGGCAACGGGCCTGCGGGAATGGTCACGGTTTCCGTGGCCACGAAGCCCGACTTGGCAAAGTCTTCGACCGCGAGGTCCTTGAAGTACTGCTGCACTTCCTCGTTGGGCTTGTTCGTCATGAGCAAACCGACACTGCCACTAATGTCCGTCGCGAGCTTGAAGATGTTTTCAGCGTACTCTTCTTCGGGCGTGCGGCCCAAGGCCACCTTCATGACCTTGTTCTTGCCGAGGAAAAAGCGGCTGTCGCTGAAATCGGCGCGCACGACCTTGAAGTGGTTGGTGCGCATGTTCTCGAAGGAGAAGACATAGACGGTTTGGTACTCGTCGATAGCATTGCGGATTGTCTCCACCACACCCTTCTTCAAGTCCGCACCCTTGGACTTGGTCTGCGTAAGAGGCTTTGTTCGCACGCGCTTGGACTTGGGCATCTTCTACTTCAATTTGAACTCTATCTTTTGAGCCTCGCTGGTTGGCCACCTCCCTTCCCACCAACCAATCCAAGCTGCTGGTGGCAATGAATACACCGAATTGAAACCCCAAAATACCTCGAATTTAATTCATATTTCTTCATAATATTCTTTGGCATACAAATTATAAGCCTAAATTGGCCACCACCCCACACCTTGGCGTATTTAAAACTCCGAATTTCGACCAAGTGACTGATTAGGACACGAGGACCTTCCGTAGGGTAAACGTACACTATAAAACCGTAGATAAAACATCACCACTGACGACCATAGCTGCCCTAAAAGAGGGCAGAACGACCCTGAAGAAGACAACCGAGTAAAAAGCAGCCATTCATTCCTCAAACCAGCGACTTTCGCGGGCCGAGTCATCTCCGAAGACAATCATGAGCGACGGCGAGAACGTTGATATTGTGCAGACGCGCATCGAAAAGGTTCAACTTGAAGGCCTTGTGGTGCTCCAAATCATCAAACATTGTCATGAAAGCATGCCCCGCACGGTGGCCGGTTCGCTCCTGGGTCTCGAATCCGACGACATCCTCGAGGTGACCAACAGCTTCCCGTCGCCTGCCGCCCAAGCGCAACCGTCCAACATGCCGACGTCGCCCACGTCCAAGGACAAGAACCTTCAATACTCGACTGATAGCGACGAGTACCAAATTGACATGATGAAGAACTTGCGCGAAGTAAACATGGACAACAATAAGGTTGGCTGGTACCAATCCGCCATGAACAGCACGTTCGCGACGACTGCCACGATCGAATATCAATTCCAATACCAGCAAAACTTGGGTCAAAACGCGATCTGCATCGTGTACGACCCCGTCGAAACCACCAAGGGCTCGCTCGCCTTGAAGGCATTCCGTTTGACGAGCACCTTCTGCGATCAGTACAAGTCGCAAGTGTTCACGAAGGAAGGGTTCGCCAAAGCCGACATCCGCTCGTCGACCTTGTTGGAAGAAATCCCGATCCACATCCACAATTCGGACCTTGTCAAATGCTACCTCGAAGAACTGCACAAGCAAAAATTGTCGGATTGCGAATTCGACCGATTGGACTTGGCGACCAACGGGTACTTTGAAAGCAGCCTCCTTAACTTGAGCGCGTGGGCCGACGAACTCGCCCAAGAACACTACAAATTTCAAGGCTACGAGCGCGCGTTGGCCAAGCAACGGGCGCAGCACCAGCAATTCGTGCAAAAGCGGCGGGAAGAAAACAAGATCCGCCGCGACAACGGCGACGAACTGCTGCCGGAGGATGACCCAAACTTCTTCAAGAACCTCAACCAACCGAGCCGCTTGGAATCCCTCTTGATTACGAAACAAATGAACACGTACTGCGAAAACATCAATCGATACGCCGGGAAGAACTTCAACAAGTTGTTCCTCGCCGGCAACCTCCACAAGGAGTAAAGCGATAGCGGACAGAATAGCATAACCCTTAAATTGATGCGTCTAGTGTATACAGATCGGATCCCCATCACGTATTAATAGCACCCCACGGAATGTCGTCGCCCTCGTGGGCGGCGTTGTTGTCGACGGTCGTCGCGTACGTGACGGCCGATAGCGCGCTGATTTCGGCCGACCAACTCTTGCGCATGTCGATGGGAGTCCACCGGGGGAGATCTGCGTGGTCGATGGAGAGCGCAACGGAGCGTCCGACGTCGCAGTTGTTGGCGGCACGAAAGACGAGCGAGGACGCGACGGCCACTCCATGGCGCGAGGATGCTTCGGCTTGGTTGCGCTCGAGGAATTCATCTATTCGGACGGTGGAAGAATGAGTCTCATGAAACGACGTACAGAGCGTCGAGAGGATTGAAAACAACGCGTCGCGGTGTGGGTCGCGGCGGTCCAAAAGCTACACGTTCCAGTGGAGAGGTGATAGGTGGAGCAGCATCGTACGCGACGCGTGTCTTGGATCGGCACGGGCATGACCAGCAGCGAGCGGTTGCGCCGCAGCGCCTCTTGGAAGATGCGGAAGCCCGCAACGGTCGTGCCGTTTCCGTCCCAGTAGAGTGCGCGAAGACAACTTGTCTTGGGCAATACCGCCGCAAGACACTTGGCCACATCGTCCCCGCCTCGGTTGCCTGAGATGTCGAGCACCTCGAGCGTCGACGTCGCCGCGCCTAGCGAATTCAGCACCGGCCGCAGGAGCCCCATCGGGTAGGCGCGGGAATCATTGCTCAGGTACAATTCCTCGAGGTGGTGCTGCTTGGTGAGGAGTTTCACGAACGCGTCGCTGGGCGTCTGTGGAAGAGACGCGGAGAAAAGGAAGATGGAGCGCTTGGGCGGCGCGCCGCCGTTGCCGTCCAGGTGGAGCGTGCGAAGGGACACGCATTGGCCGAGGGCACTGACGATGGCTTCCAGCTGCAACCACCATGTTCATCATGGAGGATTCATCGATGGAGAACCTACTGCATCATCGCGAATGTTGCAGTGGTTAAGCTTGAGCGCATGGCGCGGCGTCGAGAGTGACTGCTGAAGCAGGGCCGCCATGTGCAGGCCGGCGGCGCCACTGAGATCGTTGTCACTCAAGTCCAAACTCAGAGGCGTGGCCTGCAATCGCGGGTTCTGGAACCACGGCGCGAGTATGGCATCGAGGACCGTTTTCGTTGGACGGATGCCCCGGAGGTGGAGTGAGGCAAGGGTATAGGTGCTGCCGAGGATCTACCGATTGACGCATGGTTGGCATGATAAAGAAGAGATGGTAGATGGAGAACCTCGCCGAGGATGACACCTGCGTCGGCCTTGAACGCGTTGTGCGACAAGTCTACCGACTGCAGCTTCAATGCTGTGTTGAGCTTCAGAGCTCCGAGAAACGTGGTTGTGTCCACGCCCGTGCCAGCCTGCGGAGCGCATGAGGAAGTCACGCGTGACGACGAACAAGGTTGAGGTGCTGGAGTGTCGCGACCACGGAAATCCACTCCGAGAGTGCGGTTGTTGCCTGCAAAACGACGGGTGAAGCATGGACATATGCGAGGACGCACTTCATGCTCGAAGGGATTGAAGGACAGGTCAAGCGCCCTGAGCGTCGTGGTCCACTGCAGGCTAGTTGAGAGTGGAGTAGGGAGGGAATGCTTGATACCGTGGGTTGTTGGATCACAGTTAAAATAGGCGCAAGGAGGCGGTGTGAGAGGCCGCAGTGGGCCACGGCGAGCGTCTGCGGCGGAAGTAAGAAGACGGACGAGGATGGGAGGGACCTGGAGGGCACTGGGAAGGTGCGCGAGGGCGGAAGCAAGCACCGAGGCCGCGTCTTTGGTAAGTCTGTTGTACGAGAGATCCAGCGCAGTGAGCGGCCAGTCAAACTCGGGGTGGTGACCCTGCTTTGTCCTGGCCGCTTCTTCCAGCGCAAGGAGCCCCGCGCGCGAGAGATGGACTTGAGAGAGTTGGATGCTGTTCCATATCATGCTAGTGCGAATGATGGAGAGACACACCTCGACAGCTTGGGCGAGTGCTCGAGGGCTTCAAACAACATGGAGAAACCAAAGTCGCCAACACTGAGACCATGGAGAACGATGCTGCATGGTAGCGGTAAGTTGGCCAGACTCACTGGGGAATGACCTGTCAAAGTGCGGTGTGTAGCGTACGGCGTGGACCAATGCCAGGGCATGTGCGTCTCTGACATTCTCGCTCACTCCCTCAAGGCATTGCTTCACATCCAAGACGGCAGAGCCGAGGCTGACTTTTAGAGCTTCTGCCACTTGTGGCATGGCCACCAACTGATAAAAGTCGCAGCAGGCTCTGTGTCGAGACAGAGTGAAGGAAACATTCCAACGACGATTGGCAACGACGATTCATGTCGAAAGGATATCATTGCATCGATCACGCGGTCGGCCTCACTCGCGTCGGGGCAATACTCCTCCCAGGCCAAAACAGGAGGAATAATCACCTGGACAATTGTCAGTCATGCGCTGGCACTAATGACTTACTTTCGGGCGCCCCGTGGGGGGAAAGACGGCGGCGATCTTGTCGACGCATCTTTGGATGGTTCGGACGATGTCTTCACAGTGGACGCCGGGATCCACGTGGAGAATACGGCCATTACTAAATATCAGCTGCGCAACGAATCATGATTGTGCGCCAGAGATGCGCCCCGAACCTTGAGGGCGGTTGTGGACTCGGCCTGCTCGACCTGCATCTTGAGAAGTTCTATGAAAGAGAAGTCCTTGGACAATTTGAGTTTCATTCCGAGCGTCGAGGACTTGAGTGTCAGGACGCGGAATCGCGATATGACAAGAATGCGGTGGGAGAATGCGCCCTTGGGCTTGCTCTGAACGACCCACTTGGCCACTAGCGGCAGATCGCTTCGCGTCGAAAACAAATTCCCCAGGAACGCGTGCGCTTCCTCTGACATGGCCTCGGTACTTTGTCGGGTCATGGGCGGCCATGCGACGCTCATTGTCGCTGCTGAAGTGGCGCGGGATGAGCGTTTCGTCGGTTTCTTTAACCTGCATTAAAAAGTTCACGCCGCCTTTGCATCCCATTGCACGTACGGGGCGATGCCAGAGCTCAACCCAGGGCCAAAGCTCATCCTGCCGGGCCGACTGCGTGTGATCGGCATGCTTCCAAACGGAGTTCTGGACCCACACAAGACCAACTCGTTTCCAGCCTTCATTGCGCCCGATCTCATGTCGGCAGAAAAGTACTTGAAGACGCAGCCCATGGGGTCCTACCTCTTTGTGTACGCCCCGAGTCGCTCCAAATCCTTATGGAGAAAGGCCCCCCCCTCGGACTTCTCGCTTTCCATCATCGTCAAGTACCGGTCGCGGATGCAAATGGCCCGACTGCCCATTGCATGGAAGAGGTCCAAGTGGTTTTCCCACGCCAAACCCGCCGCGTTCATTGATTGGAACCAAGGCCAAGTCCACGTCGCTTACGTCGATCCGGCTATTTTCCCCGTCTTGAAAGCTTTCTGGACCGACTTTATGCTCTATGTTGGGGAGAAAATCGACGAAATTTGCCAAGATCCGTGTCTGGACGAGAACTGGAAGCCGTCCAACAGCGCCGGTGGCTACAAGGTGCGCGTTCTGAGCCACGCCGTCCATGACGGCATTTCCGTCGACGTTTTGCACAAGAAGGCCGTGTCCGTCTGCTTCAACTTTGATCATTGCAGCATTGACGTTCACTTTGGCAGTCGAAATATGCCCATGAAGACTTGGCGCATTCGATTCCCATGGAACATCACGTACGTCCATCCCCACATAGCAATAGAACAACACTTCCCAACAGGTTTGCCGCCATCAAAGAGGCTGCACTGCAAGAGGGCACGCCGATCTTGCCCAAAACGTCCTTGACTTCTTTTCATTTTCCCATCACATTGCCTCAGGGGTCCAAACTCTACTATATTCAGTCGGCCATTGAAAACGACGAGGAGCACGTGGAAATGGACCTGCTGCAAGCGCTTGTGGAGCGAATCGACTCGTACGACGCCACAAAGGAGCTTTCTCTGCGCGATATCATTCACACGCTCCTGCGCTGCCCCTTGGACAGCACCACCGGCCCAAAGCTGCTCACGCTGCGCGTGGAAACGACGACGTTTCTCTTGGCCTTACAATCGCTCGACCCCAAGGCACCTCATTTTTGCTCGAAAGCTACCGTCGAACGCAGTTCGGCCTATGTCGTTCACCTAGCGCGTCAATTTGACGTTGGTTCTGTCAGCGCGGAGAAGCTTGCTCAACTTGTGCATATTGCCATCGAAAATAATCGGGACTTGGGCTATTTGCTCTCGCTCTTCCTTTCTCTGCTCGATATCCCTTCGTTTTGCGTAGCCTATGCAAAGAACAATGGCGCATCAGCTCTCTGGTCTCGGTATGCGCGCATCATCGATGAAGATCGCGCCTCCCCAAACGAACAAGCCGGCTGTAAATATAGGAAAGAGACGTTGTCGCTGCAGAAACCAATCGCTAAACTCGAAATAGTCAACCCCAAACTGGCCTTAGAAATGCGTGCCAAGGAGGTATGCGTCCATGCAAGCAAGTGAGACACTCTCACGCGAAACACCTAGGCAGGCGAACGGTACTGCTTGCATTCTGTCTCATTTGTCCACGATGAGTATGCTCGCCGAAAGAATACAACACCGAAGCCACGTCGGCTTCCTTCACCGGCATACAAAGAACTATGTCCAGCAATTCTAATTCCACGGCTCAAGACGACATTCGTGAAAACTCCACCTGAGGCTCCATGTTCAGTTTGCGCCAGCACACTCAAACAACACGCACTGCTTCTTATGGAGGGCAATGAAAAGCTGCGTGACCTTACTCGCGCATACGAAGACCAAAAAGACGTTGCCAGCGTTGCCAGCGTTCATCTGCAAGCCTCCGAGGTAACTTCGATAAGCAATCATATACTTGCCTCATGCAGGGACTTAGCTCGCGTATTGGGAACGACAGCCCGACTCGTGCTGGCGGCGATTGTTTACTTTCCAGTGGCAAATGGTTTTTGACGACCGCATTCGTCGGATCCATAAACACGGCGTAGATGACCACATGTCCATTTTAGACCTAGTTTACTTGCAGTCTCTTGTCGAACGTCTGCAGCAGCAAAATCTTGACGGCGCAGCGTTTTTGAGTATTTTGTGCCAATTGTTGGCGTTTTCACCAGCAAGATTGGACGAGCGACAGCCCAAAGAAGAATTCGCGAACAATTTTATTTCGAAGTTTGTCGAGACTGCATTTCTCGAGGTCGCCAAAGTCGATGCCGTCGAAGCCTCTTCAACATTGGCACACTCGTGGCTCGAATTATGGAGACTTTTATTGCTATCCATCGGTCGACGGACCACTCAATTGGAGGTGCTCTACGAATTTGTTTGTTTCTTCCCTTCGTTTGAGCTAGTGAAGTCATTTGGAAATCGCATCAGTGAGTCTCTCAAGTGCGACGTTGGTCAATCTGCCATTGCTCATGAAGACTATCTCGATTGGCTCAGAGCAAGCGTGGGAGTTATTTTGAGCCTGTCCACGAACGACGCACGCAATGCGTTGATCGATCAAACTATTTGCCCAAAGTGGTTGAGATCACTTCGAGTTCTGGAGTGCCCTGACCCCCTTGGGGGATACGAAAACGTGTACAATAAAGTTATTCAAGCATTCACCAAGTTATTGCCGGAAACTTTCGGGCAATTGAACAGCCCAGTCGTGTTGTCAGCCATGAAAGAGTATGTGTGGGTCGTGGTACGTCATAGTTCCTCGTATTTTCGTTGCAATGACCATTTCTAGTGCTCATCTCCTCGTTTCAACGCGGATAAATTGTATTGGCATCACTTCATTCGCTTTTTGGAATGTTATTACCTCGCCGAAAATCATGAAAGCATAATGCTGCACTGGGACTGCCTATATATGCTATCATTTCAAGTCCAATCCGATTTGCTTGAATTCTTTGTGCTTTACCAACTGTTTCCTTTCACATACGCAAGCAAAAAGCTGGCAGCTAGAATGGAAGCCCAACTGCTTGACAAGTGGAGGCGTAATGCCGACCAACTATCCCCAGAAAACAGTTCCCCCATGCCACTTCTGCAACTTCATAAAGTTCCGTCGATGAGATTGAATCTTTCACCGTTACTCGTTGAAACTAACATAAACAAAGATCCCATGGAAGAACTCAATCATTCATGCCACCCTTCCTTTTTTGTTCAATTTGTCCTTGGCCTCCTCGACATTCTCATTTCCAAAATTGACGACCAGAGTTTAAATTCACATTATTGCGGAAGATTTGGCGGGCCCAAGTGTAATGGAATGGGCTTGGATGTATTGTATTGGTTTCAAAAGCTTTTTGACTCGGAGATGGGCCAAAACAACGTATCTGAGGTATCCAGTAAAATTGGTGCCAACAATTCGAAACGCCTTGAGTCAAAGCTGAGGCTGTTCAAATTGGCTGTGCTTAGCCTATCTGAGCGTGTTATTTTCTTCAGAGGCTTCGATCCTCCTCGCCAAGGAGCGTTCGGGACCATCTATAAGTGCACATCTGACATGCCATTATTCCGCAGCCATGCAGAATGTAGCCGTCAAAGCATTGCCTTAAAAATCATTGAGCCGCAGAAGTTTCCACATGAGCGATCCATCCTCCACGCAGTATACTATGAGGTAGGACTGTTTAGGATGTATCTTGCCCCAAACTGTGTCGTAGGTAGCTATATTGGAACAATTACGTGGCAATAGCGCGGCGATTCAAATATACGATTACGGTTTGTCAAAACAGGGTTTCTTTATCGCGATGGAGTACGCTACAATGAGTTTAAAGGGCTGGCGTGAACTTCACGTTTCAAAACTCGATGTTCAGACGATTTTAGCCATATTTGCAAAGGTGACAAAATCTCCCATTTATATCAATGCCTTATGGTTTCAAGATTTGTTTAGCTGTTGCACAACTCCATGCAGCTTCCATTGCTCATTTTGATATAAAGGTTGGATTTTTAAATCGACCATGAAATTAAAAACGAAACATAGTGTGAAAATGTACTCGTGCGAAATGGCAATTTGTCCGAATTCGATGTTTGCATGGGTGATTTCGGGGAATCTTTCCTCAATACCGCAGTCGAAAACGAAGTGTTGAGTTGCTCCTATTCTCGTGGCACCGAAGCAATAAAGAGTCCTGAAATGCTAAATTTTTCGCATTCAGCCGGTTATGCCAGTGATGTGTGGTCTCTGGGATGCTTGTTGTACGAATTGGTCACAGGAAGTTTGATGTTTGAAAAAGGTGAGAATTCAATTATTATTTGCATGTATCAAATGCTTCAATAAAATAGAGGAATGGCCAACACTATTTGCACATTTAACCAAGTCCACTGCCCCAGTACTGACGAAACAACTCGACGAAAAACTGCAACAATCCCTCATGTCATTCAATGCTACAAGTGATCAGTGTCTGCTAGTGTCGGACCTTTTGACTTTTATATTGGTCCGCCAAGTGGACCAAAGACCTTCATTGGGGGACGTGCAAGTGAAACTCACGCACTTCAAGTTGAATACTGCTCCTCCCGTCGAAGCATTTTTTAGACCAGCCTTGACACCCTCGGATTCAATGCACCAACAAGTTCGACTTCTCGACGTGCATAAACCTGATCGATATGACAAAATCAAACTCTCGAGTCGCTTGTACATTGGCTGCCGTCCCGACTGGGCTGGTGAAATTAGAATCCTTGTTCGCCACCAAAAAACGCCACTTGAGGCTTTGTGCATCGTGGTCACTCCACCACAAAGCTCATCATTGGAGAAACAGGAAGAGTTTTATGCATTGCAGCTTCTCAAACAATCGAAACCAATCTGTCAAATGTTGTGGGAAGTTTACATGTCCAAACGCGAGGTAAACTCAATCAACGTTGTTCACGTGCGTTGAACGCATTTAGGCGCTCTTAGACGTGCCGTCGCAAGAGTTGCTGCGCGCATTGATGCCTGTTATATATGTGTACCACATGGCATATTTTGGCACATCGTGTTTTGAGCTTGTCAAGCGAAACTGGAAGCCCCTCGATGCATCGCTTATCCCTTCAATCTCGGTTCTTGCCTCCATCCTTTGCTGGGAGGAAAAACGCTGTGCTGTCCGCAATGCTGCGTATCAAGTACTGTATTTTCGTTTACAGAAGCCCTGAAGCACAACCTTCTCGTAGTGTATCTGCGGAACGCATGCGTTTCGGGTTAGAGGACCAATCTATCCGTGCTGCACCACATCTTGCTCTCTTTGCTCATTTTGCAATTCGCTTCTTACTTTCATCCCCATGATAGATATACCAAGCGGACCCCTCATGTGGGTGAACGACATTGAACGAGTGGAAATTACCCATTGGAGCCATTGGGATGGCCAACAAACGTTGGATGCCGATGAGCTTGTTTCAATGAATGATACGTGGAAAGTCTACCGTTGTAGTACGTGCAAAATGTTAACCCGAGCAACATGCCAAGGCTCGACAAGACGACTCGCGTTTTTGGAGTTTGGGAAGGAGTGGATGAATAAACAACGTTACACTTTCTTCCATTAACAAACATAATTTATTCAGGACAGCATTATGCGTGCGTGTAGCACGGGTTGTTTTTATACGAAACGGGACATAGAGAAGTTAAATGTACTACAAGCTTGTGTCACTTGCGCTTGGCAGCCCTGCGACGCTCTTCCGTCGAATGACCCCACTTGCTGACGTTGGTGTAGTACTTCTGGATGAAGGACTTGGTGCTGTTGAGGTTGAGCCGCTGCGCGAACCTCTATTTGTGTCATTTTTCGCCATGATGGTTTGGATTTGAGTAATGTAATCCTGGCATGGGCTAGGGAGTTCATTCTTCGAGTGATTCTTTGCAAGAAACAGACACTCTGATTTACTGCGTGTACGTCGAACATGCCGTAGTTCATCTGCGGAGTCTTCCGTTCCAATAACAACTGGAGTGATTGGTGGTCCAAGTGGAGTCGGTGCACTGTGGCCGAACGGAACGGGGGGTGCGTTTCCTGAGCTCGTATCGAGAGTGGGTCTTTCAAAGGCTGGATGAGACAATGCATTGGGTCTCGTTGTGCTGTCTTCTGACAGAGATAGTCGACGTCCAAGAAAGCGAAGGTCCATGCGCGCTGCCAAATGAGAAAAAACGGAATGAATATCCAAACCAAGAACACAATCTTCAAGTCAGCTCACATAATCATTTGCAGGTTTATCCGGAGTATGTGAAACCGGCGTACCACTGCATTTATTTGTCAAAAGAAAGTAACAATTTCTGGCGGCTAGGGGTGGCCATGGCCTAGAGGTATTATTTGACAGAGGTCCAACCGGACATGTCCGACAGATCATGGAGACGAAGCTTTCACACAGCCCCCCCGAATGTGGTCGATTTTTCGTGCCCTGGCACACCATTGGGTGAATCCAAAGCATACAAACTCTATGTAACAAAGCAGATGGAATGGTTACAGATGTTATAAGTTTTTCAAAGTATAATGAACTCAAGTTTTAATTTTGGGAAGCCGGGACAACAAGGGGCTTGGGGACGAAAATGTTATATTTCGATGCACCGAAACTTTTTCTTTCTTGTGTTCTAATTTTGGCCAACCAAATGTCCTTGTTTCCGAGATATTTGAATTTATGTAAATGTTTGTCATATGATTGGACAATAAATATTATTTTATCCAATCACATACCTTTATTTCTTGTGTCAAGTGACCTTGGAAAATCGATCATGCACGTGTTAAACATTGCGAGGAACAAAAACCTGAAGTGTATTTGAGACAGTTATATTATACACAACTAGCTCAACGATGGTCTAAATGAAAAGCATACATCTCAGTAATAGACGCCGCTTGTTGCACTTAGTCGTCCATGAAGAAGTAGTTGCCAGAGCCCTTTTGTTCCGAATCCTTGACAGAGTTGAGCTTGTTGATACGGGGGCGGAAGTTGGTGGGATCACGACGGAACGTAATTTCCAATTGCTTCAAAAACATATTCATGCCAGACAAGAGACTTTGGGGAGTTTGCGCAGTACATTCGACACCTGGTTGGCCCTTGTACACAACGACACGGTCGGCCAAGTAGGTAGCCATGATGAAATCGTGTTCGACGACAAAAGCCGTCTTCTTCGCGTGCAAGATGAATCGCTTGATGACCTTGGAGGCGATGATACGCTGTTCCGAATCCAAGTAGGCCGAAGGTTCATCAATCAAGTAAATATCAGCAGGCTTGCCCAAACACAAGATAATGGCGACGCGTTGCAATTCACCACCAGACAAGTTAGGCACAGCTTGGTCGATGATGTCGTCCAAGTTCAAGGGCTTGCTCACGTCAGTGATAAATTGGGGATGCATGTACGATTCACGGATGCGCTTGTGCAACAGGGCACGAACACTGCCTTGGAACTTGGGAGCGATCTTTTGGGGCTTGTAACTGACGACATTGGCGTCGTACTGCAGCGAGGCCTTGGCGATCTCGTAGTGATCATCATCCGCTTCGGCCTTCTCCAATTCGTCCGACTTGAGCTGGTTGGCCAACATGCGAATGAAGGTCGTCTTGCCGGTACCATTTTCACCCAACATACAGATGATTTCAGAGTTCACAAAGGAACCACCTTCAACGTGGAGCTTGAATTGCGTGGTTTCGCCGTCCTTGGTCGAGACCATGGTCTTGGTCATGTCGGGGTAGGTGAAGGTGTTAGCACTGGTATCGTCCTTAACGTGCATTTCATCAGCAGTTTGGGCCAACTTGAAGGTCAATTCTTCTTGGCGGAAACTATTCAAGTAATTAGATGTGTGTCGTCGATATCTGACACATACCGCAAGTTTTCCGTAGGTACAAAACCAGCCAGGAAAATGTTGATACCTTCGCGCACGCTGAAGGGCATCGTGACGACACCGTAGGCACTTGGCGCGCCGTACAAGACACATATGAAGTCGGACAAGTAGTCCAACACACAAAGATCGTGCTCGACGCAGATACAGTACGCGGCGTGATTGCCTTCAACCATCGACCGAATGACCAAAGCGGCCTTGAGACGTTGACGCACATCCAAGTACGACGAGGGTTCGTCGAACATGTAAATGTCAGCCTTCTGGACAGCAACGGTACAAATCGCAAAACGTTGTAATTCACCCCCCGACAACACTTCCAACTAATTACAGGTGAATGAAGCGATTTGAAAGTAGGTTCGTACGTCACGGTCTTGAATGTGGAGCAAATCCAATTCACCCATGTAATGCTCGAGCCTTCCTTCCTTTTCGCAGCGATCGCGGAGAATGTTCATGACCTGAATAATAGGCGTGATATAATTAATAAACGTTAACGGTGTTACCTGGCCTTTCACAGCCTTGGGAATGCGATCAACAAATTGGGGCTTGATGATCGCCTTCAAGTTGTCCTAGAAGCCTCCGTTTAGAACATGAAGACCACATGAAAAATGTTAAAGTACCTCCAAAATCTTGGTAAAATAATTTTGGAGTTCGGATCCGCGGAAATGGGTTAAAATTTCTTGCCATTCGGGGGGCGATTCGTAGCGACCCAAGTTGGGCTTCAATTTACCCGCAAGAATCTTCAAGGCAGTGGATTTACCGATACCGTTGGTACCGACAAGACCCAACACTTGACCAGGGCGAGGCATGGGCAATCTACAAATCATAAATGAGAAATCTAACACAATTCTGTGCACGAACCGATGCAACTTAAAGGTATTGGCGCCATAACGATGAGTGGTGTTATTTTCCAAATCCTACAGGAGTCCATGAGGAACTTTGGTTGCACACAAGAATACCTTGGGCAAGTTGATGATGTTAATGGCTTCGAAAGGGCATTTCTTAACGCAGATACCACAACCAATACATAGCTGTTCGGGGATGAGAGACTGCAAAACAACATCGACCTATGTCTCGTACTTACTCCTTCAGAGATGTAAGCGATCTTGGACTTTCCCGTTGCTTCAATGCAGACCTTTCCCATACGCACGACAGGGCACGACTTCTTGCATTCTTGCCGGCACTTCTTGGGCTTGCACTTGTCAGCGCTAACAATTGCGATACGGGTCAACTTGTCGGACATTCCAAGAGCGCCAAGAAAAAACTGCTTTGGTGGACCAGCCAAACCCACCACCAGGAGTATCCGGATAAATAGACCTCACTCTGGTTGTCACGGCACCGGTACACTTTACGTAAAGTAAATGAATGCGGCGGACAAACAAGAGCGATGTCTCGTCAGTTTTGTGTTGCTCCATGAGACAGAATTCGACGCACTTCGAGTGTGAACAACAATGAGGTGGAACTTACTATATTTTGGCAAATAACAAGCCCACAAGCTTCGTCTGCTTGAATCGGCTTAGATTAGCTTCCGCTATGACGATGGCGCACGAGAGGTCCAAATTATTTAAATTTTCATTTTGACTGTCAAAAGTATATAATTAGTCTAACAAACACACAATTATTTTATTGTATATTTATGAATATTTCGAATACAGAAACCAAGACGTTTTGGAATCATCAGCTTCAGACGAACTTGCATTTTCAAAATTCAAACGCTGCCGCGCAAATGACGAGCGCTTTTGTGAGCAGGACGATTGGGAGGTACGAATATCCCTCGTTTCGCCCTGGAAGTGCAGCATGGATTTAGACGCTCGGGAGTGATTGTGCCAAAGGAGGTTCGTCGAGACTCTAATGGTTTTGAAGACGTTGACGATTTCTGGGCCGACGATGACGCTGCATCACTGGGTAAACTTTCTGTATTCTTTCATTTGTCCTTAAATCCACTTCATAGAGCCACCAATAGGAAATATTATCTCTCAGCTGGAAAATTCTGTGGATGATGAACAAAATACCGCTTCGAGGGTGTTCAAGCCAAGCGTTCAACGAACACCTATAAAAAACTTGAACTTATCGATGGCCAGCATATCCGAGGTCCGTCGCAACTCTGACGGATTCGAGGATGTACACGAATTCTGGGAAGAAGGTAGTGTCAAGTCAAACGGTATAATGCATCCCAAAGTTATTGCTCTTCGTTCATTTGCATAATTAGACTCGACATCGAGTATTAGTAGTTCGGAAGTCAGCAACCAAATTGGCAGTTCAAAGCCTGCTATTCAAAAAGACAAAGAAAATTCATCCCAAAGAAGCGAAACTATTACCCCGAAGAAGCATACGCACCTGAATCGGCGACAGCGCCGTAAACCATTTTATAATTCATTTCCGTCTAACCGGGTCAAAGGTCACACTATCAGTGGCGCAACCTCAAGCCAAGAAGCCGAGGAAGGGAAAGGTGCACCTAGTTCGCAATATAAAATTAAGTTTTGATGTCCAGGACCAGAAGAGCACAGCCCAACAGTTGATTCCTCGGCAGCGGCTGCACCCCCGTTTGCCAGGAGATCGAAGTTTTCCAGTATGAAATTCATCGACATGTTGGACAAGTATCATTCAATATGTGTAGGTCCTGGGAATTCGACAAATTTTGATACACCAACCGATGTTATGGATGAATACACAGCAAATAAAAGTATGGGTATTGAAATGAATTTTCTTACATTTCTCTAGCCCCTGAGCCACTAAGTGCAAGACTTTCAGTTTTTTCATTTGGAAATATGTCTTCACCCGCATCAACGGTGAAAAGCATAGGTACCTCCTTCACCTCTTGGTTTGACTTGACACTTGATACAGAGTCCAACGAATCGCCCATGACTCCCATTCTGCCGTCCCCTCCAAATGCCCGAGGTTTTTATTCAGTAGAAACAATACTAATCCTTCATATTAGAAATCCAGAGATCAGCACAAAAAAAACGACAAGATATCGAGTTGGCCCTATCGCCAACTCCCACACTTGTTCGTGGTATGAAGACATTTGTTTACATTGTTCCTAATGGGACGTTTAGAAACGGTATCTCCCCAAACACTTGTGGCCAGTGACAGCGAAATTTCCCCCATTAAATCTCCAGCAATATTGGTGCCTCAGCTTAACGACAATAACGTCGGGCACGAGGATGCACCTCGGCCTTTTGTGACTGCGACGAATAAGCTTTGTACTCTAGTATTGTGGAACCATTGATTAATAGGTCCTCTAGCACATGGACAGCCCCAGTCCGACGAGCTTGAACACCATCCACTGAACTTGACCCCTTTGACGAAAGTCCACACTCATGGTATGATGTATCAATATGATAAGTATATATTGACGAAGACTAGACATCACCCCTCCTGATGAAGATTTCGAATACGGAATGCATTCAGAAGGTGATCCCTTTCAAGTCGATTTGTCTCCAATATCGCAAAGTTTGTGCGCTAAAATCGATCTCACTGCTCAGAAATTTTTACTAGGTCAACCTGAGAGCGCTTCACATACGAAAAATAAGCACTTTTCTAAAAACAACCCAATGAAACCCTCGAGGAAAATCCAACAGTCATATAATTCTGACGATGATAATCCGCCATTCCACTCGAGGAAGAAAAAAGCTAAACGAACGCCGAAAATCACGTCCAAGAAGTCCAAATCATTGCGATATTCTGATGAAGAATCATCTTTCGCGCTGACAGATCGATCGCGAATGGATTCCGAGTCTGAAGGTGAAAGCGATCTAACACGACTGAGTCACGCCGGCGATATATTGCGCGATGCATCTGACAGTGACGAAGGTACTAATACCAGTATATTTTGCACAGTCCTCTACACATATGTCACAGGACTAGTTCGTCGCTCCAAACGAAAGAGGATAAAACCACTTGAGTGGTACAAATGTGAGCGACCCGTCTATGAGCGCCGTCAAAGCGGTGTTGGACTCATTTTGCCTACGATTTCCCATATTGAGCGAGCAGGGACAAAAACACCCGTCAAACGGCCTATTAAGACTATAAAGAACAAGGCAACAGCTTTTTCAACGGACGACTTGCCAACTGAATACTCGTACTTTGCCAAAGACAGTGGTGAACTGTGGGATGAATCAAACAACGAAAGCAAGGAAGTCCGAATGATAGCCCGATGTAAGTCGTCCGAAGTGTTTGCGCTCCCAGGCGTCGAAGGATACCCTGTTGGTTTTGCTGGTCAAACTTTCAACGAAGATGGGGGAGGGCCAGCTTTGCCGACATGGATATCTGGGCGATTACTCCTACCAGCCCAAGGTATAAAGCAACCCGAAAGCGTGGGGAATTGTACGCAAGTGTTCGTTGTGCTGTCTTGCCAGCCAGGATCGCTTGAAGTGGCATATGGACTTCCTTCAAATGGTGTCTATGATGACAAAACCGCCCAACGATATCTGCTGAGTCCAGGTGATGAGTACTTTGTTCCGCCCAATAACGCGTACTACCTTCGGAACCACTCAAAGTCTCTTGAAGCAGAACTGCGCTTCATGATATTGAAGCCCTCTCGCCAACAATTATCAGCAGCGGTGTCAAGCGGAAAAAAGAAGAAAACGAAACATAATTAGTTGGTAAAATCTAGTGTAATGCAATGTCTAAACTGATCGCGTGTTATTCGCAAGTCTTGAAGTACTTTTCTGCTTTTATGCACTCAAGAGTGCACATTTTCGCGTAAACCTTAAGTGCCGGGCGATTGGGCTTGTCGTCACGAAGTCGTGAACGCAGAAATTATGGTTACTGAAGAGCTTCGGCTCCTTGTGTCGTCAAAATCAAACTTCAGACCGTTCTTTCGCTGGCTTAATACATCAGTGGAACTAATATGATATGATTAACAGGGGGAGGCCTTGGTGGTCTCAAAATCGTTTTATTGGTATCCGAAGTTGCATACTAAATCTCGAGAGACTTTCGTGGATGTAGATACTTCTCAATATTTCGAAATATTTTCAATAAATACGACTGTAATGTCTAAATCCTCCACCAGAATCCCCTGATTACTTCGGCTGTGACAAATGCACCATGAATGAAGTGCTTTAGTCTGCCCCGAAGTTGACTATTTCGGATGAGGCGCTTTCAACGCTTCACTCTTGACGCCATCACCTCACATCCACCACACGAATGTTCAAGCATGTGGTCCTGCAAATCCAAGCAGCGACACAAAAGCACTTCTATACCGGCACGGCAATTAATATAGTATAATATTCTTCATAGGCAGCAGAGGAACACCATCATGTTAACACAGAAGGTGCCAACAGTTATTGACCATTTAAAGTACTGGCAGTTATATGGAAACCTGTTCTAACTTGTATGACTGAGATCAATCACTCTGGTGGAATGAAATGCATTTATTATGTATTATGGATATATTTATTCATCTCGCTTCTTTTTCTTCGATCGCTTTGCCTTGGCTGAATGGGCAGGGGCAACATCGTGCGAAAATAGCCTGGACACTTCCAAACCAGACGTGAATGCACTGTTGAACATGACACGTTGTTGGAAAGAAGATATGAAAGGCATGAACATAGCGATAAAAAGAATTGGTCCAAATACAACCCATCCAACAGCACGATCGAAGGTCTTCGCAAGAGAGAGAATTACAATGTGATTGGACTTTAAACGGACAATAGCGAGTTGAACGAACCAATAAACAGAAAGTGCAATAATGAGAGAAATTTCAAACAAGTCTCGAATGGAAAGGTAGAGGAGGGAACACAGGACAAGAACCAGGACAACGAAACTAACGTTGAATTTTATCTTGCGCAATTTTTTTTGCTTCATCTGACTTCTCTTTGAGAAGCGGCTCGCGCAATACCCACAGCAGATTAAGAGAATCATCAAAACAAACAGCGAGCCAAGAATAATAATCGGTTTCAATGTGTCCAGAAGTTTGGTGCGGTCTTTCCAGTCAGAAATAATAACTGTGTTGTTTGCTTTATAAAACAGCCGGTACATTAATTGCAGATATAAACCCACAGCGACAAGTAAAAAACGACTTTTTCTCAAAAACTGAACAAGCTTGGCACCCGTGCTCGAATACTCTAAATATTCCAGTTCAGTAGACCACCATCCAAACCAACTCTCTGACGAGTCATTTTTTGTTTGCAGCCAGTTTTGCCAATCATTATAGTCGTCAATGCATTTGTCCCAGTCCAGACCACTTGGATTGAAGAAGAAAGGGGCCCAGAGCCATGTTCCAGCAATAATCCACAGTGAAAAACTCATAATCCCATAATTTTGGTTTGTTGGAAGGACACAGCTTTGGTAAAAGTTGTTATAACAACGAGTTTTCCACTCATATGGAAGAGGTTCGATATTGTTATAAAACGTTTGATCCACTCTCCATGAACAATTGCACCACGAAAAGGTACCATACGCTGAGAATAGAAGTAACAGGAAGACTAGTTCAACCCCTCTGTAAAAATGACTAAAGGCATAAAAACGAAACAACTCGGCAAATTTTTCGTGCTTGATGGTAAAACCACGACCTGTTGCACGATATTTGGCACCCCCATGAATTAAGGTACGATCGAAGTAATTCATACGATTGCCCATTTGGAAGGTAAAAAACAGAGGACCCAAGGATAGAACGTTCCAAAGCAAATATGAGAACCCGTGTCGGAATCCACGTTCAACACCGACAACAGCAATAACGGGAACAACCAGCAAGAAACCAAATTGAAGGGCCCACGACGTATTTAGCACACCGCTGATACCAAGTCGACCAGACTGAAGAAAGAAGCCATCCAGTCCACTCAAAGCGAAATAAATTTTACCGTATATGAACGCATATATACCGAAAACAGTCATGGTTTGAGTGAAATACCAGCCCAAGTTGCCATAAAACCATGAATTTAAGCGCCAAAAATCCAGACGGCTTCCCATACGCGAAGCATCACGGGAAATGACGCATTCACCAGCCCCAGATGATAACTTAGCCTCAAACAGAGCGAGCTGCTGCATTCCGACATCACGACCTTTCCCAACTTGAATAAATTCTTCATGAGAAACACGACCTCCACGAAGTGTAGTATTGAACCCAGCGAAAATATCTTCCGACAAATTAATCAATTTGGATGGCTTTGCTGTTCCACCTGTGGTTATTGCAAACATTTTGTCAAAAATATCAGGATGGCCGTAGTGTTGGCGGACATGAAAAAGAGCAAGCATTCGCTGACCAAGCGACACAAACGACAACTCTTGAATTTGCATGAAGCTGGCCAAGTTCGAAACAGCACCAGTAAAAACATATTCTCGGAAACCGATAATAGTTAAAGGATTCTTTGAATGCTCTTTTCTGTCGACAGTTGCTAATAAATTTGGCATCTTCAGGCACTCTTCCAAGTATCCATCTTGATTCATATCGATACACTGGAGCATTTCACCTCTCGTAAAAATAATTGCTTGATTTTGATTTTCAGGTTTACCCTCACCAATAATAGGATCGCCAGGGAGCTCAACTCGATAAATTTCGATAATTTTATCACCTTGTCCACGAATGAGTACAGAAAAATACTTCGGCGGACCATCCTTTACTTTTTTAGGACCATCAACATAAGCTACACGAAGCCCGGGATGCTTAAGAAGCAAAAAGTCGATATCTTGAGCTTGCTGTCGCTGCTCATCTTTATGCTTGCCATAAATTTGACAAGAGCAAATATAATTAAACTTCAAGGCAACCATTTCGTCCAACTTGTTGCATCGATTGCAAGTACATCCAGCCAAATGCATTGGCTCATTTTCACCGATTTCGAGCCAATGTAAGAACCGAATCGCTTCTTCGTTGTACATCATTCCTCGTACCGTACGCGCTAAGGTTTGCCCTCTGTACGAGGCCCATAGTTGAACCTCCTCGGGGTGTTTTTTAAGCGCCTCATTCATATCTTTAACATTAATACGTTCCAGAAAATTTTCCCACTCGAAGGGATCAATAGTCTGCAAATAGTACAGCAATTTGATGGAGTCGTCATTTTCTGAAGTAAGTTCTTTGATCGAGTACAGTACAATTTCATTGAAGTATGGGGTTGAAATTGATAACGAATGCATCCGCCGAACAGAGAGTGCTTCAGGCATTTCCATAAATAACGAGTTCGTAAAAAATCGCAAACGTCGCTGTCCTTCTTCAGAGCGAGGTTCAGCGTCAAAATTATCCACTGTCAAAAGCTGATAAGCTCTAGAAACAATGTCAAAAGCAGTTTGATCATCCACGATTCTTTGTAATTGTGAACTGGCATAGTGTTGAGCATCCCCAGGAAAGAAAAATGAATTTGACTTCAGAGGAGTATCATTCAAAATTTTCACAAGGTGGTCTTGTTTTGACAAAACTTTTTTTAAGCAACCCATAACAGACTCAACATTGTCGATCACATGATAAAGAGAACGTTGAAATTTCATACTTGCGCCATTTGCGTTCTTTGGTACCTCCAAAATAGACTTCATTAAATCGGCACATGCAGAGCGAGCTTGATACAGGTGACTCAAATTAAGGCCTTTCAATGTTGTCTTGCTCGCAGCCATTTCTTCCATAAATGCAAAACACGCTTCCAATTCTTTATGTTCGTCGCCAAGTAGAAGTTTGACGACTTGTGAGGAAAACTTGTATGAACCCAAAATCGCTTCAACACGTAAATCGTCTTTTGTTAATCGATCTCGCATGGATATCTCAACCTTCTGCAATGTCTTGTCTTTCTTTTTGTCAGACTTCAATTTATCATAAAGAGCGTAGCTTTCAATGATAATATCAATGGACTCGTCAAGTTTACCAGCAGTTAAAAAAGCCGGAGGATAAAGGCGTCGTTCAGCAACGTCTTTCGAATCGATCAAGTAGCTGAGGACATTTAGTTCTCGATCGCTCAATACATCAGCCTCACGCATACTTGCCAGACAACGATTCCACGCCATAGCAAATGGGATAGTTCGCTCGAATTCAGCCCCAGAAACGCCTGTAATCGATCCAATGTTGGAGTTTCGACCTGAAGCAGAAGCTGAGTCGATTTCATTTCCAGCAGGAGTTTTTAACTCGTTGTAGCCATCGTTTTCGAGAAGTGCGCTGAAACCTTTTGACGCCCCAGTGAGGGGTTTACTACCGTCGGAGTATGACACGCGTTGGAAGCGCCGTTCGGGAGCTGGCTCCTCTTTTGATCCTTTGCCTTTTTTGTTCTTCTTGCTTTTATTCTTGGAGTTTGATTCGACTAAATTGGGTACGAGTTTCTTGTTGAAAACTTTTGGAATTGATTTAAATGTCAAGCGAAGAATTCGAAAGGACCGCAATTCACCGATTCTTAAATTAAAACCCCGAATTGAACCAAACACAACCGACAGTAGTGCGTAAAAAATTTGAGCGTCGTAGAGGAATACAGTAATTGCAGGTATCCACAAAAATACGATGTACATAATATTGTGAAAACTTAGTTGGATGAGAAATTGCGATGTTGGCAAAAATTTGTCGGACTTTGTGAGCCAAATAAACAATGTAGTTTCAACTAAATTCTTCACCATGAACTGATAATCAAATATCAATTTGCACGTAAAGAGGAAAATCCAAAAGCATGTATAGCGGCAATAGGCACCAAATGGAACTGGTAACGATCGACCAACGAAACCAACTCCAACACCAGAGAACAAACGGCCTAATATTTCGCAAATGAAAACAAGTCCAATGCAGGCAAGCCCTCCACCAAAAAAATAGGGTCCTTTGTCTTTTCTCTTCAAGTCGATGAATTCTGGCAACAGTTTTTTTAGACTTGTAAACAATTGCAACGGCTCCAGACGGCACATGGCACAATTCAGCTGCCCATCTCCTTTTCCATTTAGAACTGCTTCAGCTGCGGTCCTGTACGATTTACTGCATACTGTTTGGTCATAAGTGATGTTCACGCCTTCATTTGGGCTGTTAATATCGGGGTATGCTATGGCTTGCCCTTTTTGAGAATAACATTTATCAATAAGATTAAGGTAGCAAGAACAACGACCACTTTGTTTTTCAATGCAATCCGAAAACGGGATATCGAGTAACAATTCAGGAAAATCGCGAGGAGCTTTCATTAACGATTGACCCATAACAAAATTTGAGACACCAAGGCAAGTCGCCATTTTTGCAATGTTGCACAACTTGGTGGATGGATCCAAGTCTGTGCCAATAGGCCAACCGTCCACATCTTCTCTAGATCCCGTCAAAGTTGTCTTATAAACTTTTCCAAAAATTGGTTCAATTGAAAGATCCGCCCCGTACATAATTGGACTATCGGGGCAAACCAATACCATATTCACAGCAAATCCAACAGTGGCGAAAAATAATGCCAGGTTGAACAAGAAAATTCTTCGGAATGACAACAGGGCTCGAAACCATGTTCGTTTTTCGATAAATGTTTTCTTCACAACTTTAGGATTTCCTTTTTTATCAACACTGCCAAAACCTTCACCTATATTATAGGCATTGTACTTCAGACACTTCTTGGTCCAAAAAAATTCGTTGAAGTCATCATAATTTCGGATTTCCCTGTGAGGTGCTCGAGCTCCTTTCGAAGTCTTTTTGTCATTGTCTTTTTTCAACTCGTTGTACATCGGGCGTATCACATTAGCTAAGAAGTCACCACTTTCTTTGCTGCCGCCTGACTGAGCACTTGGGGCCAAATTATGGAACAAAAAACAAAGGAGTTCAGGCGTTTGGCGAAAATTGCCTGCTTCGCCCCAAATAAGAAAGAACAATACAATATCCACCAAAGTGTCACGAGTGAATTTGGGTTTTTGTGACACATACTTGCACCACTTTTTGTAGTTGTCGAATA
This sequence comes from Aphanomyces stellatus, assembly GCA_009835185.1. Classification (NCBI taxonomy): domain Eukaryota; phylum Oomycota; class Saprolegniomycetes; order Saprolegniales; family Verrucalvaceae; genus Aphanomyces; species Aphanomyces stellatus. The sequence continues at coordinate 94,619 of VJMH01005102.1, read as the reverse complement.
ATTTTGTGTGAAACTTCGCAACAGCCTTATCTGCCAACTGAGCTTCCCGTTGAGGATCGCGAGATTGCGGCTGATCATGAGGGGCTTTGGGATCAGGCACATCTAATTGTTCTTTATAATTTGTAAGAAGCAAGAGAACATGCTCCTTTTGATTAAGAACATTCATGTCTTGGAATCCAAATGTACTCTTAAGAGTTTCAAAAATGTCGCCAGACTGAGAGCTACGAAAAGTAAGTCGTTAACAAAATCATAGAAGATGGCGGCGTCGTACTTGAAAAGCTTTCCTGCGATTGAGTGGTACATTTGGGGAAGATTTTCCAATTCCAAGATGTTAAATTTGACGGCAGTACGCTTGTTAGCAACTGCTGGATTCTTAGCTTTCTGTGTCTTTATCATCTTGACGTAGCGAATCATTTTGTTGTTTAGACGAGCCGCAGCGTCTTGCTCTTCTTGACTGTTGTACTGAATTGCAAGAGCAGCCTCAAATATATCAACCGCTCTGTTCAGATTTCGCTCCGCAAGTTCCGAATCGCCTCCGGAATTCTGAATGCCGACACTTTCATTTACAAGAGCCATGCCTTCATCGCAGAGTTGCTTCTGACGCTCCAGACCACGGCTGAATGAACTTTCAACATCACCTCGTTGCTTTCTCATTGTAAATTACAGTGTTGTCGGAGGCTATTACTTGGAAATACACACAACCTGAAAATCCGCTGCAGCAAGCACCGACGCAACTGCACCAAATGGAACAATGTGTTTGTGTTCCACTTGAATGAAATCCCTCGTTCGGCGACCGTTCTGAGCAATAATAATATTCAAACGCATATCTTGCCACAAATCTGTCTTACAAAAGCTAGTATAATAAAAACAATTTAAATTAATTGTTTCGAAACGTCGTAAAGGCCTGCCAACGTTAGGTAATGGGGGTGTCCTTTTCTATTTTCAGAGCTCATCGTCAAAAATGTCTATTTTGGCCCATGCCTGATATGAAGTATAGGTTTTTTTTCTGTGGGATGGAGAGGAAGGGCTGATTTTCTCACGGCAGTGCGAACGCAAGTCCTCCCTCAGCGGCATCGGCACTCCAGGATGAGTTAACGATGCTTCATGGTACAGTGTTGAAGTCTAGTATAATAGATAAAAGCCTTGACGAAGTCAATAACAAGAAAATGGGAAGTGAGTGCGATCAACATGCATAGATTGACACACAAATCTTATTATCGATGGATGACGACTCTCTTTCAACTTGAAACGAGGCTTATTTTCACAGGCCAAGGTGGATAATGGATTGACTATTCCAAGCAATGTGTGTTCACCGACAAAGTTATTTGTGAGGATGGCCGACGGCCGACACACAGCAATATTGATGCCTTCTGTCAGCACTGGGGCTTGCTTTATTCATGAATGTGTATTAATTTCATAGTCGAAAAAAGAAAATGTAGAAATATACTAATATACTAGAGTAAATATAACCTATTCATCTCGTTTCTTCTTCTTCTTTGTTGTTTCTGTGGATTTAGTATTTTGGCTTGGTGCAACTGCCTCATTAGAAAACAGCTTCGATACTTCGAGCCCCGAAGTGAATGCTTGATTGAACATGACTCGCTGTTGAAAAGCTGATACAAACGGCATGAACATCGCAACGATCAGTATTGGACCAAATATTAGCCAGCCGACTGCACGGTCGAACATAATTGCCATTGTTTCAATCATAACATGCCTATACTTCAAGCGAACTATCGCAACTTGTAACGCCCAGTATGCAACAAGCAGTATGATAGTGATAATTTCAATGAGTGTACCCAGGCTGAAATAGAGCAAGCACATAATTAATACGATTAAGCCAAAGAAAGAAATGTGAAATTTGAGTTTCCTCAAACGTTTCTGCTTTAATGTCATTTTCTTTTTGATTCGATTAGATGCATAGCTGCAGCACCCCAAAAAACCAAGAAGTACAAACAAAGCGCCTGCAATAATAAATGGTTTTAAGGGCGAGTCGTCTGTTACAATTTTGTTTTGAGCAGTGTAAATGAGACGGAACATCATTTGCAAGTACATTCCGATTGCAACAAACAAGAAACGAGACTTCCGCAAGAATTGCACAAACCTTGAAAATGGAGTTGAGTGTTCCAGATACTCTAATTCATTTGACCACCATCCAAGCCAGCTTTCAGAAGAGTCGTTTTTAGTTTTCAACCAATGCTGCCAATCACTGTAATCTGCTATGCATTTATCCCAGTCCAGTCCACTTGGATTAAAGAAAAATGGGGCCCACATCCATGTGGCTGCTATGAGCCAAAGTGAGTAGGTCATAATGCCATAATTTTGATTTGTTGGTAATACGCAACTTTGATAGAAATTGGCATAGCACCTTTTTGTCCATTCGTATGGCAGGGGTTCGACGTTATTGTAGAATTCTGACTCAATCATCCATGAACAATTACACCACGAAAAAGTTCCATAGTTATAGAATAGAATAAGGAGAAATGCGAGCTCTACAGATCTATAGAAGTGACTAAATGCATAGAAGCGAAAAAGTTCGGCGAACTTTTCATGTTTTATTGTAAAACCACGGCCAGTGGCATGGTATTTTGCCCCCCCATGGATCAAAGTGCGATCAAAGAAATTCATTCGATTTCCCATTTGGAATGTAAAGAAAATGGGACCGAGTGTCATGCAGTTCCAAAGTAGATAATTTAAACCATGCCGAAAGCCTTGTTCGACGCCAACGACAGCAATGACAGGGACAACAAGTAAGAAACCAAACTGGAGAGCCCATGATGTGTTCAAAACTCCACTGATACCAAGTCTGCCTGCTTGAAGGTAGAAAGCGTCCAAACCGCACAACGCAAAGTATATTTTGCCGTAAATAAATATGTAAACTCCATAAACAGTCATTGTTTGAGTAAAATACCAACCCAAATTGCCATAAAACCAAGAGTTCAAGCGGAAATAGTCAAGTCTATTAGCCATACGCATTGCGTCCCTTGATGTCACACATTCCCCAGCACCAGATGACAACTTGGCTTCGAATAAAGCCAGCTGTTGCATTCCCACATCACGACCTTTGCCGACTTGTATGAATTCTTCATGTGTTACCCGACCACCTCTGAGAGTAGTATTAAAACCAGCAAAAATGTCTTCAGACAAGTTGATGCCTTTCGAAGATTTAGCAGTTCCACCTGTCCCCATTGCGAACATCTTGTCAAATATGTCTGGATGGCCGTAGTGCTGTCGAACGTGGAATAGCGCGAGCATGCGTTGTCCCAAAGAAACAAATGAGAGTTCCTGAATCTGCATAAATGCTGCCAAATTTGATACACCACCAGTAAACACATATTCTCTAAAACCAATTATTGTCACAGGACTCTTTTGCGATGGTTTTCGGTCAACAGTCGCAAGAAGATTTGGCATTTTAAGGCATTCTTCAAAATAATTATCTTGGTTCATATCAATGCATTGAAGCCACTCTCCTCTCGTAAAAATGATTGCTTGGTTTTGATTTTCTGGTTTACCTTCACCGATAATTGGATCGCCTGGCAGTTCAACACGATAAACTTCAATAATCTTATTGCCTTGAGATCGAATTAGTACAGAGAAATATTTTGGCGGGCCGTCTTTCATTTTCTTTGGACCGTCTACGTAGGCAACCCGTAATCCAGGGTGCTTCGTCAACAAAAATTCTATGTCCAAGGCTTGTTGCTGTTGTTCATCTTTCTGTTTCCCGTATATTTGGCACGTGCATATATAACTGAATTTGAGGGATACCATTTCGTCAAGTTTAATACAGCGACTGCATTTGCACCCGCTGAGGTGCATTGGTTCATTTTCTCCAATTTCCAGCCAATACAAAAATCGAATTGCTTCTTCATTGTACATCATACCACGCACAGTGCGGGCTAGAGTTTGTCCACGATAAGAAGCCCAAAGCTGAACTTCCTCTGGGTATTTTTTTAATGCCTCGTTTGCATCTTTGACTTTCATTCTTTCTAAGAAGTTTTCCCACTCAAACGGATTGATTGTTTGAAGATAGTATAGCAATTTAATCGAATCGTCATTTTCAGTTATAATCTCTTTGAGGGAATACAGGACTATTTCACTGAAATAGGGAGTAGAAATGGAAAACGAGTGCATTTGGCGAATTGGTTTTGCATCTGGCATATCCATAAACAACGAATTTGCAAAAAATCTCAACCGTCGTTGGCCATCTTCAGAACGTGGCTCAGCATCAAAGTTGTCTACGGTTAGCAACTGATAAGCCCGTGATACGATATCCATGATTGCTTTGTCGTTAACAAGATTTTGAAGTTGATTACTCGCATATCGCTTCTCGTCAGCAGGGAAAAAGAAAGAATTTGGCTTGAGTGGTGTATCACTCAATATTTTTACCAAATGATCTTGTTTGGCGAGTAACTTCTTAAGTGAATTAATGACCAATTCAACATTATCAACGACAGAATATAGGGATCTTTGGAACTTGATGTTTGTCTCTGTAGACGACTTGGGGACATCGATAATGGATTTCATTAACTCAGCGCATTGACTTCTGATTTGGTAAAGGTTCCCGAAGTTCATTCCTTTCAATGTTTGGTGTTGACGAACCATTTCCTCGATAAATGAGAAGCATTCATTCAGTTCCTCATGTTGCTCGCCAAGTAGAATCTTAATTACTTGCGATGAAAATTTATACGATCCCACAATAGACTGGACTCTCAAGTCATCTTTTATCAGTCGTTCTGCCATTGACGTCTCGAATTTTTGAAGTGCTTTTTCTTTTTTCTTGTCGGACTTCAGTCTATCATAGACAATGTAGCATTCGTAAACAATGTCCAAGGACTCATCCAATTTTCCCGCCGTCAAGAAGATGGGTTGATATAGGCGCCGATCCACTGTATCTTTGGCATCAATTAAATAGCTCAGAACGCTCAACTCGCGATCACTTATTATATCAGCTTCTCTCATACTTATGAGACATTTGTTCCACGCCATGGCAAAAGAAATCATTCGCTCAAATTCTGCTCCAGTAATTCCACTGACTGCGTTGACGTTCGATGCGTTGTCTTTCTTATCTTGAAGGTTTCCTTCTGTACTCGAAGGTGTTGTGAATTGCTGATAGGCGTTAGTTGCTTCACCCCTGCCTTCCAGGAGTTTACTGTACACTTGAGCTTTCACAGTAAGTGGTTTATCACTTTTTGAGTATTGAATATTTTCAAAGACTCTTTCAGGGCCACAGCTCGCTGACGCATTACCTTTCTTGTCCTTTTTGGTTTTCTCAAATTCAATATCGATTAAATTTGACACGATTTTCTTGTTGAAAAATTTCGGAATTTTCTTGAATGAAAGGCTGAGTATGCGAAACGAGCGCAGCTCTCCGATACCAAGAGAAAATCCTTTGATCGACCCAAAAATTACTGACAGAATGGCATAAAAAATTTGAGCGTCGTATAAAAATACAACTATTGCTGGTGCCCATAAAAAAAATATGTACAATATGTTGTGGAATGAAAATTGAATCATAAAATGGGAAACCTGCAGGTACTTCACTGGGTCTGAGAGCCATATAAATATTGTTGTTTCAACCAAGCTTTTTATCATAAATTGATAATCAAACGTGAGTTTACACGCAAATAATAGAATCCAAAAACATGTATAACGACAATACCCATCGAAAGGCACAGGCAAAGACCGCCCAACATAACCCACACCACACCACGAGAATAGGCGGTTTTGCAGTTCGTAAAAAATCAAAATTGCAATGAAAGCCCCTCCAGCGAGAAATATGAGAGGCCCCATGTCGGGACGTTTCATATCAATAAATAAACTGAAAAGATTTGGCAAGGATTGGATTATGTATGTAAAATCAAATCGACAAGCATTACAATTCAATTTGCCGTCTCCAAAAGTGTTCACCACATTTAAGGCGGCGGATTTCCATTGAGGCATACATTGTGATTGGTTATATGTGATGGGCAAATATATTAGCCCACCACTTCCATCAGCCATTATATATGTACCCGTGCCTTTTTGCGAAAAGCAGCTGTCGATTAAATTCAAGTAGCAGGAGCATCTTCCCGACAGCAACTCAATGCAAGAAGTAAACGGAACATCTTTCAATAATGACTTGAAGTCATCAGGGAGATACTTAAACGTCATCGCTCTGTCAAAGTTGGTCACACCTAGACATGTGGCGATTTTTGGATAGTTGCATGTGCCATTCACAAACCCATCATTTGGTCCTGGAATAATATCGACTAGATCAGTGGGTGCATATAAAGGCTTGGGGTTGTAATATAACTTCGAAAACACTTTCACTCCACTACCAAGATCAGGGCCGTACATAATGGGGCTATCAGGACATATCAGTACCATATTCACTGCGAATCCAATAGTAGCGAACATAAGAAACAGATGAGACAGAAAAATTCGACGAAAAGAAATCAACGCACGCATCCAACTTCGAGTTTCGTAGAATGTTTTCTTGACTACATTAGGTATTCCGTTCTTGTTTACGCTAGCAAATGCATCTGCAATCGTTGTCTCGTTGTATTTGAGGCACTTCTTTGTCCAGAAAAACTCATTGAAATCATCGTAATTACGAATCTCGGAATGGGGCGCCCTGGCTCCCATGGGAGTTTTTTTGTCGTTGTCTTTCTTGATTTCAATATACATTGGCCGAATAATGCTACCGAGATAATAACCAGATTCATTTGTCCTTCCAGGAAGGGCTTGGGGAGCCAAATTATGAAATATGAAGCACAACAATTCAGGTGTTTGACGAAAGTTACCTGCTTCTCCCCAAATGAGAAAGAATAGGACAAGATCGGCCAACGGGTCTTGAAGAAAATTGACTCTCTGACCTAAGTACTTGCACCATTTGGTATAGTTGTCAAGAACACGGGCGTGCAGATTTGACACAGCTAGGTTGAATAATTCGGTTTCATGTTCTTCAGACGCAGGCGGGCCTTTCAGGTCCGACGTATCTCCATACTCTTTGAAATTGGCCAATAATAATATCAAGTGTTCACGTTGGCAACTAACACTACTTTCTTGGAACCCAAATACATTCTTCATCGTCTCGAACATGTCACCATATGTTGGAGACCTAGAATTTGAGGGTCAGGGTCAAATCAAGTCTGTGTTACTTACGCGCATAGCTTTTGCACTATTGGATTATATCGTTTGGGAAGGTTTTCCGTTTCCAATATGTTGAACTTCACCAAGGGTTTTGATACAGGAGTACCAGTCGTTCCTTTTCCACGCTGGGTTTTGATCATCTTGACATATCTTGCCATTTTTCTGTTCAAACGTGTCGACGCTTCTTGTTCTTCCATTGTCGAGAATTTAATAGCAAGGGCACTTTCCATGATATCAACTGCTTCGGCGAAAGACTCCTCTGCACCGACAAGGTCATCAGAGTTTTGTTTAGATACAGCCGAGTTGACTAAATCCATGGCTTTGTCGCACATGTCCTTCTGCATTTGCAAGTTTTGACTGAGGGATTCATGAGTCATTTCTGAGCCACTGCAACTCGTCCGGTGTCAATACCAGCGATTCACGAATGTGCACAAGAGGCGAACCTTTCAACGCCACTTCAATACGTTTATTCTTCTATTTTGTTCTTGCATAAGCAACATATTACAATACGTTGTATGTTTCCAAAAACTTCGATAATGGAACAGTGAAAAATCACATTGACGTGTGGTGCACAGCACCCCGAAAAAATTGTTTTGCGGGTACATGTATTATGCGAGCAATGTTGTTGGCATGTCGTCACTCTACCTTGCCGGATAGTAAAACAAGGCTGTCGTTTGCGTCACCTTGGGCATAGATTGTTTCGTTGGTGCGATTGGATCGTTTCCATAATTTAAAGAACAACATCCAAATAGCGTATTATTGGCAGGTTCATATGCACCTCTTGTAGCAGCATGAGAAATTGGTCAATTTTGCCGCAGGTTGAAGGAAACTCAATTCACATGTCGACTCGTCGTGCACTTTGAAAGCATATTCAAGTAGCGATTCATAATAGAATACCCAATCAAACACCACAAAAACACACTTTGAAGTGTGATTGGTTTAACATCGACCACTCCGGATAAAAACTCGATCTTGGACAATCTTGGACGCGTGAGGGATATTTCGCGAAACGAACTGTCAGGGCCATCCCCCAACCTATTGACATGTGGAAAGCCAGTCGAGACAAAACAGTGGCAGCTAGCTCATGTTCAAGTTCGCTAAGTGGGGACAAAGTATCAGCAAGCACATCAAGCAGTCGCCGGGGAAGTAACCCTCGGATGGATCCGACCAAAGCACCTGCAAAACAATTCAACAAACTGAAGACGCCAACGACACAAGCAATTGCTGAAGTATTCGTGGCATGCTAACATTTCCATGAATTGATGATTATCTCACTAGATTGAGCAAAAGCGTGAAGACCGCAGAAAAGCGATGGCACAAGTGAAAAAGGAGCGCGAAAAAGAAAACTTAATTAACGAGCAGAATGGATGCCCTGGAGATGTTGACTTTCAGCGCATGATCAAGCAATTCCGCGAACAAGAACACAATGAGATAGCACACACAAAAAAAGAGGATATTCAAATTACAATTTGTGTTCGAAAGAGGCCAGTCAACAAGCGCGAAGTCAAGGGAAAAGATTATGATTGTGTCACTTGCTGGCACCCAAAAGTACTTCTACGCTCGTGAATATTGATTCAGTTGCCATTTAGGTTTTTATCCACGACTGCAAGCTGAAAGTAGATGGCATTACGAAGTATCTCGACAGCAATGCATTTGAATTCGACCACAGCTTCGACGAGAATACAACCAATGAGACAGTGTACATGTTCACGGCGCTGCCTCTCATCCATTTCGTGTTCAATGATTGTGGACGGGCAACAGTTTTTGCGTATGGTGTATAACTTTTTCACTTATATGGCTGACTTCCCGTAGGTATGGCCAAACAGGAAGTGGGAAAACCTATACCATGGAGGGCATTCAGCGGCGAGCAGCAAGTGACATTTTTGACGAAATCGAAAAACACAAACCGACGTATGCATTTCATCTGGCAAATTTTACTAAATTATTTCAGTGAAAGGCCTTTGGAAGTGTGGCTGAGCTTCTTCGAGATATATGGGGGGCAGTGCCAAGATTTGCTTCGCCAAAAGAGGCTGACGATTCGCGAAGATGGAAACGGCGAAGTTCAAATTGTTGATTTGGACGAAATCGTTATCAACAGCGAAGAGGAACTATTGCAAACAATGCAAAGAGGTGTGCAAATATAAGCAGTGTTTGTAATTAGACCATCGACAGGCAATGCACTGCGGACCACTCATGCAACTGAAATGAATGATCAATCGTCACGCTCACACAGCATTTGCCAGTTAAATATTCGCGAACGAGGGAGCTTAAAATTACATGGTAGGCTAAATTCAGTGTTTGTCTCGAATAGAACGAATTGCGTAGGCAAGCTGTCACTTATTGATTTGGCGGGAAGTGAGCGAGGTGCTGATACCAAAAGCCACAACAGGCAACGGCGTATGGAATCGTCTGAAATCAACAAAAGTTTACTGGCATTAAAAGAGTGTTTCAGGTACAACTTTTTCAGATAAACGATATCGACAAAAACTAGAGCACTGGACAGTGGGGGACGCGGCGTCCACATTCCGTTTCGTGCAAGTAAACTGACTCAGGTGCTGAAAGATTCGTTTGTAAATACGAAAGCAAGGTCCGCATTCTGACTTTCCGCATCAATGAACATTGCGACATAGGACTGTCATGATTGCTGCAGTGTCTCCATGTGCATCGTCAGCAGATCACACAATAAACACACTCCGCTATGCTGATCGTGTTAAAGAAAAACAGGTGTCAGATGACATTATGGACCCGTTGCAAGTGAAAATCAGACCACTAGGTATGCATTATGTGGGTACAATTCCAGTTAATGTACAACATAGATTCGACAAGCCCAGAAAAGTCAACACCACATCCACTCACAACCAGAAACTCCTTAGCCGACTTGATGTCACAGGCCGTCTGCCGCAACATTGACGGGATGTCATACGATAACGAGGGCGAAGACGAAGACGATGGACCGCAGCGAAAAGACTCGTGCTCAAGCCAAGAGGACATCAAGTTGCTGCATAACTCTCTGCGAAGTCAATCTCGTATGTGATGTCATTGAGTCGTGCATCGACAATCTCACGTGCGAAAACGAAGGTGAAGTTGAGGATGATCACACATTAGAAGAGTTGCACGGCGTGGTACTGACTCATAATTTTTCACGAACTTCAACTTCGATACAGATTCAAACGCTGTACGAGGAACAAGAGAACCTTCTCAGCTCTCACATGAGCGCCATTCAGGTGATCACGAGCTATATTCCACGTGGCGTTGACACACTCAGAAGGAAAACGCAGAATTGCTCACTGAGGAAGGCGTGTTACTTTCAGACGTTCAAGGAGACCTCGTGGTAGATTACGATATCGATCAGTATGCATTGAGGTTGGACCAGGTGCGAAAGCGTAACTGCCGCGTTTCATTTTTGAACTATTTATTCTTTGCAGATTCTTGAGAAAAAGGAGAACACCGTCAAACGATTGAGGAAGCAATTAGCCTTGTTCCGTCATCGCTGCCAAGAAGAAGAATATGCGGCAAAGAAAGTTGCTCAAGTCCCATTTTATTGAATGGTGTTCCGTATTGTGTAAAGTAGTAGTAGTCAATTATTCGAGTCGATAGCGATTAAAAAACCATCATGCATGAAAATACGTAATTCAATTTTAGACCGTTAATATCCAACTTCTTACGCGATGGAATACACACGCCTAAATTTAGTGTACGAAATGTCATGCTCAGGCATTAAGCAGACTTCTTTGGGGACGAAGGGGTCTTCAATTGGTTGTCAACCAACTTTTGGGCAACAGCGCTAGTGACATCCTTGGTAACATCAGCCACAAGGCCAGTCACATCACCAACAACTTTGCCACTGCCAGACTTGATGTTGTTGATGGCACCATCAATGGTGCTTTCATGGGCCTTCAAGAACGGTTGGATAAAATGAGTGAACAGGAAAGTGGCGCCTTGAGTGGAAGGCAAAAACAACCAGACCAAGAAACCCAACTTGAAAGCATAGTAGAAGGGGATGAAGTAGAGCAAGAAGTCCACAAACACTTCCACAATTTGGAAAATGCTGTACACAACCCAGTAGGTAAGCCACTGGGAGTCATCGTTGGAGTCGTCGCTTTCAATGGCTTTGAAGGATTCATAGGCAGGGTACACAAAGCCCACCAAGTTGCACAACAAGCCGGCACCAAATCCGAGCAAGACAACGAGGAGGAGAACAACCGAGCCACCAGCAGCGAGGTACAATTTGTCAACGCCAGTTTGCTTTTCAGCTTCAACAAGAAGGGGGACCTTATTCAATTCGGCCTTGATTTTGTCAGCGTACGCTTGGACTTGTTCCATGATTCGATGGGATGTGTTCGTGTTCAATTCCAAACTGACCTCAGGGAGAAGAGGGAAGGGGCCAAAAATAGGTTGAGAGCTTTCTCACTCTCAATACTTTCTCTCCTCTCGTCGTGCTCAATTTTATTCACACGAATTGGTAAAATAAGCTTTTATAAATAATATTTATGAGCTCTCAACGGAATTTCTCTTGTGCTCACAACGCCATCATAGAAAAATCCGGATAATTCACACTTTGTGTTGGTGGAACGTTTTATCCGGACCTCTCCAATGACAAACTTTCACTTCATGAAATGAGTGGCTGGATTGTCCCATTTCTAAATTTAGTGCGAGGAAAAGGTCAAGTTTCAATTAGGAACGACCATAAACTTGGTTGTTTCAGTGCCCTGCAGTGCTATTCTTGGTTCCATTGAGTGGGCAAGCAAATCGATTCTAGTCGACACCCATGACAACGAAAGGATATCCCCATATGAGTCTAAAACTTGCCAGGCGACGGTCGCCCTATTTGGATAGAATCATCAAGTCAATCACATGCCTGTCATTTGTCAATTATTTTCGGAAACGAACTCCCTGATTAGGAAGTGGTTGTTTGCGAATCATGGCTGGGGACGGGGCGGATGCTTCGAGGGGGCAAGAATGATTGCTTGCTCACACACTCACACTGGCAGAACAATGTCCACCGAGAGACGACAGAACTCTGCTGCGGAGCCCAGGCCACCAATGGAACTCATTGAGGAGCTGTTTGCGAGCATGCACAATGAATTGGACAAGTTAAACATTCCGTTCCTTGACACCCTGGAAGAGCAAACAGGTGTTGACAAGGTCGTGCTGGTCTTCTTGGCAGCCCTCCTTCTCTGGATGCTCTTCATAGGCGGCGTTGGATCCAGCTTCGTTTGCACGACCGTGGGTTTTGCCTATCCCGGCTATGCGTCCTTTCGCGTGCTGCAAAAGCCAGCAATCATCCGCGCGGGCGAAGTCCGTCTGTGGCTCATGTTCTGGATCACCTTTGCTTGCTTCAAATTCGTTGAAGTCTTCGCCGACAAAGCATTCTCGGTAGTCCCTAATTACAACACCTTCAAGCTATGCGCTATCCTGGCGCTGTTCCTTCCATCCACTCGACGCGCAACGTCCTTCTATACGAAAGTGCTTGTGCCTGCCTTGAAGCCAAACGAGTCGGACGTGGACAAACTCGTGCGGGAAACCCAATTTGAGCTTGACGGCATGTTTGCCAAAGTCTACAATACGGACCTCTTTCAGGGCGCACTCAATATGTTCAAGCCCAAAAAAGATTAAACATCGTGTTCGAGTGTTCGTTCGTTGGCACGTCCACCAAGTTGGCCTCCGATATGGTATTTAATATCCCCTAGCACGTTGGAGTTCTCAGTTGAACTCACATCAACGCAGTGTCAATGTTCTGTGTGCGTTCAGTATCATCTTCAGACCTCACGTCTCTGAAGGGATCGAATCGCCGTCCACAGATGTCGCGTCCGTCGGCTTCAATCTAATAGCAGTGCCTCCAGAGAGTGCTATAATGTTCCATGTTGGTGCGGTCCTGGACGGCCGACGGCTCGGCATATCTTTTTCGCCGAACAATTGATTTTAGTGGTCGGATTGTTGTATGTTGGCATCTGATTGGCTAAAATTCGGCAAGCGCATTTGTCACCACAGAAAGAGAAGTGACTGCACAGTCTTTCCTTCACTCTTTGCGGGACATGATGCTGCTTCGGTTTACCCAACGTCAGATGCGCAAGTCGAAGGCCATGATGGCTTTGGCATTGGAACCTCAAGCTGCCAGCTCGAGGGCTTCGTCACCTGCCACTGTTGGGGCCTTCTTGGCCGCGACCATCTTGGCTGCGAATTTCTCGACGTCGTCCAACGAGAATGCCTTAAACCCGGGTGAATGGAGATCCTTCCGCGTGTACAGCAATGAGAAGTTGACTCATGACACCCACAAACTGCGCCTTGAATTCCCTTCGGAAGACCAAACGAGCGGTTTGGCTGTCGCGTCATTCCTCCTCACGAAGGCCCACATTAACGGCAAGCCAGTCATTCGTCCGTACACCCCGACGTCGGCCAACTCGCAGAAGGGCCACTTGGAGCTCATTGTCAAGGGCTACCCCACGGGCACCATGAGCAAGCACCTCGTGGAATTGCAAGTTGGCGACCACGTCGACATCAAGGGCCCCAACGTCAAGTTCACGTACAAGCCCAATTCGCGCAAGCACATTGCGATGGTTGCAGGTGGCAGTGGCATCACGCCCATGTTGCAAGTCGCGTTGGAAGTTCTCCGCAACCCTGAAGACAACACGGACGTGACGTTGATCTTCCAAAACAGAACCGAGGACGACATCATCTTGCGCGATGAATTGGCTTCGTACGAGCAAATCTATCCCGGTTTGAAGGTCATCAATGTCTTGAGCAAGCCCTCCGAATCATGGACAGGCTACACTGGCCATGTCAACAAGGAATTCTTGGAAAAGCACCTCCCCGGCCCCTCGCCCGACCACTTGGTGCTTGTGTGCGGTCCTCCCAGCATGATGCACGACATCTCGGGCGGCAAGGCCAAGGACTTTTCGCAAGGCCAAGTTGAAGGTGCACTCAAGGAACTCAACTACACTTCTGAAATGGTTTTTAAGTTTTAAACCACTAGACGTAATATACACGCGGTGTTGTGTGTCCCTTAGTCACCGGTATTGGGCTTCTATTTCCTCAATCCGTCGCTGGTACTTGGCTGCCGTGCTCTTGAGCAATTGCTTCAGACTAGATACTTCCTCCGTCAGCATGATTGTCTTTGTCGTGAGTTCCACGCAGCGGCGCTCCGTCTCTTCGACCGCTTTCATCGGGTCCGCGCCGCCTCCCTTGGCTTCCTCGCCCAGCAGCTTTGCGTCGAGCTCCGCGTTTTCCTTCTGCAGCTCGCGCACCTCGCGGCTCAGATTCGAGCCGTTGTCTTGCTTGGAATTGTAGAGGTTCCGCAGGTCCTGGATCTGCTGAAGCAACGTTTCTTGCATCTGCTTCACCCCTTCGTTTGCGTTCCCCTGCGAGTACTTGTCCAGGATCTCCCGAAGCCGGTCCCGCTCCGCCGTGGCCGATGCCAGCTGAGCTTGCAGCGCCTGTTGGTTCCTTTCCTTGTCGCCCAGCATCCCCTTGTACGCTTCCGCCATGTGGATGTTCTTCTCCAGTTGCAGTCGCAGCTCCTGCTGCGTACTCTCGTACTTGGCCTCCATCGTCTTGAGCACGTTCTCGGCTGCGTCCTTCCCGTCAGCAAATTCGAGGCTCCACTTGGTCATGTCGTCTGGAATGTCATCGCATTTCTATTCCCATCCACCATCCTCATCGGCACCAACATTCGACTCATGGGAAAGCATAATCTACCACGTGGTTGTCCTCGAGTATGCGCTTCAGCCTGAGCGAGAAAAGGTGAAGTGCCTCGAATCTCTTGCCCAACACTGCGCTATGGTGTTTCAGCGCCTCAATCGTTGCGACCGTCTCGCTCTCTTTCGCTTGGAAGGACCGCACCAACTCCGTCACAAGCGCTTCCTTCTCCTTCGGTCGCTCGTCCGTTGCTTCGGCCGAGGGCACCCCTTCCCCCATAAGCTGCAGCAATTTCGCTCGAAACTCGTTCCGCTCAGCATCCAGCTCCGTCGCTTGCCGCGCTCTAACCATATATGTATATATATCTGGTCCACAGTGGAAACCACCTACGTCGTCTCGACGAGCTGTGCAATTTCGTCGGTTCGTTTCGTCAGCATGCGTTCGAGATCGGTTATTTGCCGCGTTAGTTGAAGCACCTTCTTGCCCCATGAATTCACATGACATAGAAAAGACCCACCGTGGACTCGAACCCTCGAAGCTGATCCGCTTGCGCGGTTTGCTTGGCCTACACTCCCCACCCATCATGACCAAATTCGACATCCATCGCAGTGTACCTGCGCCCGCGCAAGTTCATCGTCCGATAGTTTCTTCAGTGCCGCCACTTCTGCATGGCGCTCCAGAGCAATGTCCTGGGCTGCCTTTTCGTATTGCAGTTGCCGGGCTTCAGCGTCCAGCGAGATGCTCTTCAATTGAAAGCCCAGCGCCACCTGCTCTGCATGACTCTGTCGTCTCATTTTATGCTCACGGCTACCTTTTCTTCGTACAGCTTGTCCCCGCGGGCCTTTTCCACGCCCCATTTCTCGACGAATTCTTGCTCGCGCTTCACCGCCCCTTCGATCTCTTCGCGAAGCGTCCGTTCCCTCTCGACGCCATCCAGCTTGAATTTCTCCAGCTCCCCCGCTTGCTACACTCCATACATCTATCGACATGTGTCTTCCAACACTACCGTTGCGAGCTTGTTCTTTTGGTTCACGAGCGTCAAGAGCTCCACGCTCAGCTGCTGGCTCTTGGCACTCTCTTTCTGGAACGAATTGTTCAACGCGACAAAGTTTGCCTTGAGTGCCACGAACTCAATCGCGAGTTCCTTCTTCTCCGCTGCGCTCTGGACCGCACCGTCTTGCGCCGTCTTGAGCAGCGCCTCATGCTGTTCCTCGCGCATCTGGAGCTCCAAAATGTCGTTCTCCGCGTTGAGGAGCTTGGTCGTCAGGTCAAACTTGTCTTTCTCGACACGTTCCAGCATCGTTCCGTTCTCGAGTTGCAGATCCACGAGTGCCTTGCTCAGCCGCAGTTTCTCCCGCTCGCCGTCCATCACTTGTTTCCGAAGCTTCACTTCGCTCTCCACGAGCTCTTGGTACTTGGCTCGGTACTCGGTCACATTCTTCACCATTGCATCCGCGTGTTCCTTCAACTTGGCCTTCTCCACGCCCTCCTTGAGCAGCCGACCCTCCAACTCATGCGTCTTTTCCACGAGCGGGAACGTTGCCGCATCCGATCCGCCGCCGCCCGCGGCACTTGTCCGCAAACTCTCGAGTTCTGTCTTGAGATACACCGTTTCGGCAGTGTGGCGGCGGCGCTACGGCGACGACATGAGAGAACAGTCATTAAACATTCAAAACGACGCACAATGCCTTGAATCATGTCTGTGTGCACGAGGGGGAAGTTTTGAATCTTCTGGAGAAGCGCGGCAACGTGCAGTGTGGCCTTGGACCCGTCGAAGTCGTTGGGCGCTAGAAAGAGCAGTGCCTAGCTCCAGTCTATTATTCCACCACAAGGGTGCTCCATTCGAACCTGTGCCATGGCGTCACCGCCGACGGCATGCCGCAGGACTTGGGTAAGAATGGACTCGTCGTATGGCGGGAAGGACGACACAGTATCGGACGCTTTGCACACGCCTTCGAAAGCGTAGAGCGCCTTATTCAAGATGGGTGCTTCCGTGAGGCGCAGGGCCGGCGTCGACTAGGCACTTGCATTACTGACTTGTTTGGGTTCAAATGTACCTTGGTCAGTCGATTGAGCGGCGGGAGATCGACGAGGTCAAATGTCGAAAGCAACACCTTACCACCGTTTGCGCTCACTTGTTTGACGTATATCTACAAGAAGGTTCATGGACTATTGGAAACACAGTGTGGCCCACTCGAAAGATCGCGCTCGTGAATTCTGAGGCCGGTCCGTGCGCGGTTATCGCGATATTGCGTCGCTTCCGTCCTTGGCTCACGGCCATTTTGACTTTGTCCATGGAGGTAATCGGGCCCAATTTCGTGACGTTTTTAAAGTCCACGCCGCCACCTCGAGTGTCCGTCACGCCCACCTTCTTTTGGGTCGGGCTTAGGAGGTCCTACATACTTGAGAAATGCAATGAAATCCGACTCAGGATGCACCAACCACGATGGATTCTTCGTAGAACTCGACAAAAGCAACGCGGACAAAGTAGGCGTAGCTAGGTTGATTCGACTGACGCGCGTCCTTTTCGTGCAGGAGTGCCAAGAGATGCTCCAGCACGACCAGCGCGAGCCCCGCGCCATGCTGCGACATTGCTACTCCCCCCGTATCTTGCTCGCCTTGGAAGAACGCCGCGTGGTTCGTATTGGAGGAACCACCGCAAAGCACACAAGCATTCACCCCGTCGATGCATGCTTCTAGTAGTGGGCCAATAGACTGTTCCAAGACCTCAACTTCATCGGGGTCTTGAAAGACATGATCTACATCTGCAGACAGCGGAGTCGCCTAGATACGATTGATATATCATAGACTTGCATCAAGCGTTGTACATTTCCTTTCTGTGAAATCGACACACGCTTGTCTGCAATGTCCACAGCACTGCTCTCTATGTGCGACATTGAGCATATGATGACAATTTTGGCATCTTGCCTGGGGATGGTCGCAGCGCGGCACATTTGACGAGACAAACCTACTCCATTGTAAAGCAATGATCATCTTGGGTCATGACTGACGGCAATCGCGGCCCCCGCAGGCTCGTAGTCGTCGGGAGGTTCCATGTCGTCCTCACTGAGAGTGCAGTTTCGTTTGGCGTATTTTGGCGCGTTTGATTGGCCTGACCAAGTATTTCAGGAACGTTTGATTTATCCTCATAATTGTATCTCTCTCCTGCAGAATGTCGGTTATGGACTGAATGTATGTGTCGCACCAACAACGGATGGGCGATTTCCATTTTTGTAATCGTTCGAGAGTATCGAGAACATGGCGACGAGTTCTGGCGGCGATGCGTGGTATATTCTCCGATGCTGCAACGACGATCAGATGCAAAACATATTTCTCATCGCAGGTTATACGATCTTGATATTCAAGCTGTACGTATCCTAATCAGACGACGTGTTGTCACGTGTGAACTCTAGGTGGCGCTTCCCTCTCTTGCATCCATTCAAGATTCTGTACGTGCGCTCTCACTACCCTGTGTCATGTACTCTCGTTGTAGAACTGTCTTCTTGCATGAGTTGGGGCACGCCATGGCAGCCTGGATGACCTGTGGCAAGGTACAACTCGCCATCTACATCTCGGTTTTCATGAACGCAGGTGACGGGAATGGAAGTTCATCAGAACGAAGGAGGCGTTACGAGCTACATCGGGGGCATCGCTTTCATTATCGTCCCCGCGGTAAGCAGTTCTCCCAAGTCGCATCCGAACTCACGGTCGCAGGGTTACTTGGGCTCGGCTGTTTGGGGCATGGGACTCGTCGTCGCGAGGTATGCCAATTTAAAAGTTGCAGCGTCTGATACAGATGTAGCCCGGACCCACTGGGCGCGGAGATTGCCGCGGGCATTTTAATTTTCTTCCTCCTTGTCTTCATCTTCTACGCGAAGAACTCGTACATGCGTTGGCTCAACATCGGCTTTATCGTGCTTCTTGGTGGACTCTTGGCGCTTGGTCGACTGACCAGCTTCCACGGCTTGCGCTACGTCATTCTCCTCATGGGTGTCATGAGCTGCCTCTTCTCCATCTACGACATTTGGGACGATTTGATCGCTCGTCGCGTCAACGACAGGTCCATTCGCCTGTCCATCAATCGGCTTCTTATTGTGTACGATAGCGATGCGTCTGTGTTTGCCAAAATGACGCATACGTCCAGTCGGTGCTGGGGCGTCATTTGGGGACTTTTCGCCCTCGGGACGCTCAGCGGGGCTCTCTATTTCAACCTCATTGTGTCCCAGCGCTCGAATCCAGGCCCGACCATCACCGCCATCAAGGACCTCAGCTCAGCCTCGACCATCGCCCTCGTTGTCGCAGGCGCCATCCTCGTTTGGGGTATCATCCACACGCTTCTCACTCGCCGATGCATGGTGCGCACGGGATCGAACATTGGATATGCAGAAGCGCCTTAAACTAACAGCCATCACGTTTCAACTTGGCAAACGCTTCCTCTCGTCCGAGGGAGTAGACGCGCGTGAACGATGAGGGGACGCCGCCTGCTTCGAGTACCGTAGCTGGAACCACGCCGCGCCCGTGGAACATGCCCAAGGATGGATCTGGGTTTACTTCGAGCAGCCACACGCGACCCGTCACATCGACCTATTCCATCGTGAATTCCATGGCACGGGTCCAGCGCACGCACCATGAAATCAAGCCCAAAGAGCTCATAGCAGTTGGGCAACGAGAAAAAATGGCGCCGGTTGCGCGCGACGCGGCGAAACGTGTCGCGACAAATGTTATGAACTTGGGACATTGTTGCCACCTCAAAGTCAGGGGGGAAGGCGGCGGCATCACGCAGCAGAACGTTCTGCGATCGTTCTTCGTAGCGAGGATTACCCGCGCGGTTCGTGCTTTGGTTGGTGATGTGCACAAGTGAGTCGAGGCAGTCGGTCGAAAATGGCGCGGAGGCAACGAGCATTCGACAGTCTTCAAATACATACACGTCTAGATGGCCAACCTATTTCAGGTTATTCAGCTGAGATAACCCAGGATTCATCGTACGGCCAGCACCAGCACGCGAAGGTGGAACTTCTTGTCTCCATAAAGCATTGGCGATACATACTTCTGAAGCACTCTCCGCTCCCTAGCTCACATTCATTGGATGAAGCGCACACATTGGTTTGGTACATGTCGTCCAGAATGGAATAGATTGATCGTTTGTTCCGGCCGTGGAAGATATGGATCCCAAAAGCGTTGCTGGAATCGCATAGCTTCAATACCCACATACTATCAACGTCGCTAGATTTGTCATCGTCGTTTATTTGATTCAGGGCGGTGTCGAGGTCGTCTATGGAGGACACCACAAATGTTGGCGGCGTGTGCTCGAGCGCGTACTGCGGAAGCAAATCCTTCCTTATCAACCCGCTGCGCATGAAGTATTTATCTACGGAGTACTTCGCATGATGTGGTGGTGGCGATGGCTACCTGCAGTTGCTCGCTGCTGCAGGACATCGTCCCAAGGAATGTCACGCCACTTGCGGCCCAATTCGTTCTTTAGCATCTTTTTGCAAACTGAGGAAAGATCGAGTCGGTTGTGAGTTTTGATTGGCCAGGTTGTGGCCAATCCTGGTCGGTTATTATCCGGTTTATCCGGACAAAGAGTGTGCTAAAAAAGACAACAGCGAAACAACTCCCCGCTGATGCGCAAGAATGACAGACGCCGCGGCAAAGCTGAAGGAAGTGATCGAGATCGTGAGGATGACACCAGAACTACCTGAGGTAATGATATGTGTGCATGAACGATGATTCGGATACACGTGCATTAGCCTCCGATTCCTGAGCCCCCAAAGAGGACGAGCAAAGCCAGTGTTCGCGCCAAATTATTCTCTATCCAGAACTACTTGAATGCACTCGAATACAACTACACGGGGAAGATCTACTTCGACGTCAGTAAAAATCGAAGCCACAAAAGCATCTATGGGACGGCGAAGGAGATTATCCACGAAGCATTGCCGATTCAATGCTTGGAAGCAGTCTTCGTGGCGGCGTACTTGACCGCCGGTGGGCCCGACTACGACGGGGGCAGTTTCAGCCAACACGTCGACAGAATTCCAATTAGCTTCAAGACCCAATCAGGTGGAACTGTCTTCCGCCACATCGTCCTTGCCATCAAGCACCAAGTACGTATAATCATTTTCATGGTCGTCATTCCATCATAGCATTTGTGGGGCGCTCTCGGATTGAGTCGAAATGCAGGCTTGATGACCAAAGATCTGAAATTCAAAGTACATCCAACAAGATTGTGATCATTGTTCTCATGTGGATCAACTAGTGTCTCAGCGACCTCGTGCAAAACTACATGGAAAACTACAACAAATGTTACCATCAGGTACGACGGCATGCAGAATAACTGAAATTTCGAGCGTTCACGGTTGCTCCAGGTGGTCAAAGTCTACATTGGGTTTCCATTTAGTCACGATATCCACTCGACAGAGAAAGTTGAATGGAGGGTACATGCCTTTCAACTCTCATTTCATAATATCCTCGAGTGTCCCAGGTGTTGAACATCAAATTGAGCATCCATCCTTGGACGACCGTGGCATCCCAACTCGACTACTTTTCACGAGAGTACCCCGAACTCATGAGGTGCGTCGTGTTTTGTCAATCTATGGAATTCACAGCACGCGCTAGCCATTTGCATCGGGTGGGGGAATTGCCCGAGTACTTTGCCGAGAAGTTTCCATTGCACAAACCGCCCAAGAAAGCCTACTCGCCGACGCGCAAGCAGCGCTCCATGTACCCAACGACCAAGCTTAATACTTATTTACATCATAGCGAGTGGGAAATCATCGACGAAGGGACCGCGGAGAAGCTGCCGGCCATAAACCTCAAGAACCCAGACCTGCTCTTGCGTGTCACGCCCGAGCTCGTGCACTTCAAGTGCCACCACGTACCAGACACCGACAGCCATCTCCTCGTCGAGTTTGCGCCTGCGAACCTCTTCTTCCGCAACGAGTCGCAGCACCACGTCGTGGCCCACGTCGTCCTCTCGCCCTTCCTTCAAATCCTCGGCAAACCTGTTGTGACTTTGGACGACCAGCGCTTGGCGTGCAAATTCCAACTCAAACCCGTGAGTGCCTTCTCGATGACGTCATCCGATAGACGACATAGAACTCGGTCATCTCGACGGCCATTCGACTGGTGTTGCCCGCGGACATGGCAAACGGCGAGAACCCGCCGCGGCATGCCTTCAGCATCGACTACGTGGCCGTGGACACCCCGACGGAAACGCCAATCAAAGTGTCCGAGGCGGTGCTAGAACGAGCGACCATTACAATTCCTTATGATTGGAAACCCCACTTGGCGGTGTAAATAAACGATCGCCTAAATATAGCCTAAATATAGAGTGCTCTGTCTCTAGTAGTCTAGCATATTCGGGAGATGTCCGAGCCCCTCCGCGTCATAGCTCGAATGCGGCCGCTTGCGGTCGGCGAAGAGCCGTGGGCGCTCCATGACAACGCTGGCAGTGGCCTGAGCATGCAGGTAGCCACGCTTCCATCTCGACCTGTCCTGCCATGATGCTGGTACAGGAATCAGGCATCGTCTGGGCCAAAAATGGCAGCACCAAAGCTCTCAATTTCGACGCGGTCTTTGGCGAGACGGCCAGTCAAACCCAAGTGTTTCAGAGCGTGCAAGGTGTGTTCAGCTCGTACAACAACATGGAACTCGATTGTGTGTAGACTATGTCGGGCAGCTCTATGGGGGCTATGATTGTGGGATTCTGGCCTAGTACATACCCTTTCCATGATCACACCTCACGTCTCCGTCCATTCATAGTGGCCAAACAGGCACGGGCAAGACATTCAGTACGCCGCTCGCTCTCTCCCTCGACTTTACGATGACTCTAGCTATGGCCAGCGACCTCGCCGCAATGGGCAAGGTAGAGCGAGATTGAAGATGTTTTCTCAATACTCCCTTGCATGATAGCTCAAGTCAGACGACACAACCGTCGAAGACGGTTCGGGGCTCATTCCGCGCTTCATCGACCGCCTTGCTGAGCAGTTGGTCGAGGAAACGAGCCAAGCACCAGGGCACACGTTCTTGTTTTCGTGTTCCTTTATCGAGGTTCGCATCGGCATGTGTGCGAGTTGACGTTGACGGATTCAGATTGTCAATGAGCGCATCTACGATCTTTTGCAGCCCCAAGTTGCCCCGTCGCCTCCAAAGGACGCCACGAAGGACACAAAGCAGAGTTCGCCACCCAAAAGCCCCGACCCTGCCTTCTCCCGCACCAACTGGAACAGCAATCGCACCGCTAAAGAGACGAGCAGCCTCATGCTGCGCCAGCACCCGAACGGAAGCGTCTTCGTCGAAGGCCTCACGCGACGAGAGGTCACAAGCGTCTTTGACTTGCTCGCGATTTACATCCAAGTTTGTGGCTGGATATTGCAGCCCTGACCTCACCACCTCTCTCAGGGTTTTCTGAATCGCAAAGCCAAGAAAGCCACGGACCCACGTGGCCACGCTATCTTTGAAATTGCCCTGCATCGGCAATCCGACGACCAAGGGAGCCGCGTCTCGCGCTGTGTCTTGGCCGACCTGGCGTACAACTGACCCCAAACCACTTTCTTCACTGACACAATCTAGAGGGTTTGAAAAACCGTCCGCTGTGAATGGCGGGGGCGAAGTGACGGCGGCCGTGAATAAGAGCCTCTCTGCGTTGACAAATTGCCTGCACATGATTGCCAAGCAGCAGCGAAAACAAACACCAGCCGGATTTGTGCCATTCCGCGACTCGATCTTGACGCGGCTCCTGCAGCCGTATTTGGAAGGCCAGTGCCGGACGGCATTCCTCGTCACGCTGAGTCCGTCGAAAGAATGCTTTGACGACACGCGGACGACGCTGCGGTTTGCCGAGCGCGTTAAATTGATCGTGTGCGAGCCGATACCAAAGCCACTTGTGCCCGCCGTCTTGGACAACGCCCAGCGCAGCGACTACGAAATGCAAATCCAAACCATGCAGCTTGAGCTCAATCGGATGCGTGAAGCCCTTCGACGTTCGAAATGCAAACACGAGGCCGCCATCGAGCACGACAGACGCGTGGCCGACGAAAACAAAGAGCTTTGGGTTCAGCTCCAAGCTTCGAAATCGTTGCTCGAACGAGAGAGGTGTGTCTGGACATGTGGAAACGCAAACATAGGTGAATGCATGTTGGTAGGATAAAGTCCACAAGTCCACCCAAGCCGTCAGAGGAGGTTGACAGCGCCATGGCCGACCTCATGGAACACATCCGACACGACGAAGCCAAGCGAATCTACATGATGCTCCACGCAGTACGAGAGAGGCTGGTGCATGTGGTGTGACTCAAGTGTCCACGATAGCAACACGAAACAGATCAAGTATTGACCAGGCGCGACGACGCTACTACTCAACGAAGTAGTACCGTCCTTCCATTGCTCGTGCCACCCGCCGACGCAATTCGCGCACCAGGTTGTCCATTTTTGACAAATAGAGGCCAATGTGTTGGTTAGAACTGTGCTTGCCCAAGAGTCTTCAGAAGAAGCTCATTGTGGTGCCGCAGCCCATGCGTGTCGAGGAAAAGCGACGACCGCGTTTCCTCAAGAAGAAACCCCAGACAGACAAACTAAATGCACTGCTACCCCCCCAAACCCCCACAGTCCCATCACGACCCAACGACGAGACGGTTGCGCTGCCCACGGTAGCCTCGAAACTAATACCGCGGCCGCCGCCGAAAGCCCCGCGGAAGGCGCATACTGACACGCCCGTGAGGCGGGCGCTCGCGCTGCCCAAGATCAAATCCACCAAAGAAGAAAGCCTCGCCGACGACGCGTACAAGCAGCAACGCCGCATCGAGTTGGAGGCGATGCTCGGCGGGCATGTCGTGGGGGAGCGGGACGCGTACATCTTTTTTTGATGAGGATAAACTATTATAGAGCGTGTTCGGGGGAAAAGAGTAGACTACGTCGACGCTTTTGAACCTACGCAACGATTGACGCAACCATTGGGCAGACGAAGAGCGTACTAAACAGCCGCCGATCGTCGTGGCTCTGCGCAGCATCTTTTGCTTCAATGACGTCCACAGAAGTGTGACCGAGGCCACGCGGGGAGGATAGTCCTTTTGGCCGACGTTTCGAATGATGCCACTCAAGACTGACGATGGATGTGAGAGAGGGGACCACGTTGGCATCATCATCGTACCTCGAATGGCCAATTCATCAAAGACAATGGGATCGTCCACGAACGCATCGAGTAGCTCGATCGTGTGTGTATCTACTTGCCGCGTGTAGCGTGTCACAAGGGCTTGCTCTGGGAGGAATTGAATATGCTGCATTCTGGCATGACGAATCTACCTGTAGCATGGAGATCTGCATGGGCCTGAAACACTCGGTGACCATGTGATGTCCAACGGAGAGGAAATCACGTACCTCTTGTGCGTGTGCTTGGAAACGAGCCAGCGCATGCTCCAAATCTGGACCATACAGCGCTGTCGTCTCGCGCAGTTGCTGCGTCGAAAATGAATCACGAAAGGTACGCATCCCGCCTACCTTTCGGATGCGGATGCGATCAAAGTCCTCCGAGTCGTTCGAGGGATCTTCAACCCATTCTTGGCCAAAGCGGTGACAGGTTGCCTTCAAATCGTCCTTCGTCGTGCCAAGTAGAGGCCGTACGACGTTGATCGCGTCAAAACCAGCGACGGGAAACGGCGACACATGAGGCATGCCGGCCAGCCCACTCCATCCACTGCCCCGTCCCAAGCGGAAGAGAACCGTCTCGAGTTGATCGCCTAAGTGGTGTCCGACGTACACGGCGCGGATGTCTTCGCGCGAACACACGGCACCGAGAACATTGTACCGACGGAGACGCGCCTGTACTTGCAGCTGGCTGCGGGGTAATGTGCCCGTAAGATCGCCCCATTGAACTCTGTGGGTTTGATGTGGGATTCCGTGTTTTTCTGCAAAGGTTGCCACATGCCGTGCTTCGTCAGCGCTCTCCTTTCGAAGTCCATGGTCGACGGTAATTGCCAAGACATTCTCCGGCGACGGGAAATACTCATGCAGGAGCATGAGTAGCGACGTGCTGTCCGCCCCGCCCGACAAGGCGACAGCAACACGTGTGGACCGACACGCATGAGGAACAACGTCCATGAGTTGCCGGAAGGTCGCCGCCGCGACTCCAGTGCCCGTCATTGCCAAGGAGGATACTAGACGGTGATTGGTCAAAATAGAGGTGCAGTCGAGATCCAAAAATAGATGCAATGGAGTTGTTCAACATTGCAGCTGATCATGGAGGACCTGCAGAAGAAGAAGGAGGAGCTTCTCCATGCACAGCGGGAAAAGGCCGACAAATTCAATGAGGTGTTGAACGCTCCTGGTGGCTTGAACGAGGTGAGCCGGAAGACCTGCAAAAACCTCGAAGCTGCCATCTCGGCCTCAAAGAAACCTGGGTATTTCATGTACTACGAGCAGCCGGACGTCGCTAAGGCCATCGTGAAGAACGGGGAACTCAAGAAGATCCACGCAGCGGTCATGCTGCTGCAACAAAAGATCGAGCAAGTAGACGTGGAGATCGAGAACCAGAAGAAGACGCTGGCGAGCGGCGTCGGCGGAGGCGAGTCGGAAATTCAAAACCTCAAGCAATGGCTCGCGACGTACGGGGCCCCCAAGCCCGTCTCGTCTGGCATGCTCACGAGCTTCAACTCGAACGCCAAGGTCTACGGCGGGACCGAGCATTACTCTGCGTTCAAGTCGCAGTCGACGACCATGAAGAAGGGCCGATTAACGAAATAGTAACTTGCATTAACGGATGATGGTGTTTAAAAGGTCGAGTACTTGCCCAACGCGTTCACGTCGCGGAAGTTGTGGCCAGCGTAGACGGCGTTTTCGCCCATTTCTTCTTCAATGCGCAACAATTGGTTGTACTTGGCCAAGCGTTCCGAACGGCACGGGGCACCCGTCTTGATTTGACCGGCGCTCAAACCGACGGCAAGATCGGCAATGAACGAATCTTCGGTTTCGCCCGAGCGGTGGCTGGCCATAATGCCCCAGCCAGCCTTCTTGGACATGGTCACAGCTTCGATGGATTCCCAAATGGAGCCGATTTGGTTGACCTTGAGCAACAAGGCATTGCAGGCCTTTTCGTTGATGGCCTTTTGCACGCGGGTCGGGTTGGTCACGGTCAAGTCATCACCGACGATTTGGACGGTGGTGCCGACGGCGGCGGTCAACTTCTTCCACGATTCCCAGTCATCTTGGTCAAAGGGGTCTTCAATCGAGACAATGGGGCTGTGGTCCTTGCATTGTTCAATAAAGTGTTGGTAGACGCCAATCAACGCATCGGCAGAGATCTTGTCCTTGTCGGCAGCGTTGGGGTTCTTGAAGTCCAAGTTGTAGCGGGCATCGTCCTTGCCAGTGTAGAATTCCGAAGCAGCGACATCCATGCCGATGCGGACCTTGCCAGTGTAGCCGGCCAATTCGACGGCTTCTTGGATCAAACGGAGCGCTTCACCGTTTTCTTGGATGTTGGGGGCGAAACCACCTTCGTCACCGACGGCGGTGGCATCCAAGCCGTAGCGCTTGTTGATGACCTTCTTCAAGATGTGGTAGACTTCCGTGCCGATGCGCATGGATTCAGTGAAGCTGGTGGCACCAACGGGCAAGATCATGAATTCTTGCATGGCCAACTTGTTGCCGGCATGCGAGCCACCGTTAATAATGTTGAACGAGGGGACGGGCAAGCAGGGGGTGGGGTTGCCGGCCAAGTCAGCAATGTGTTGCCAGAGCGGGACACCCTTGGCGGCGGCACCGGCCTTGCAGACGGCGAGCGAAACGGCCAAGATCGAGTTGGCGCCGAGCTTCTTCTTGCACCAGCCCCATTCGTTCTTCGTGCCATCGAGGGTTTCAACCATGTACTTGTCCAAACCCTTTTGGTCCTTGACATCCTTGCCGATCAAAGCGGGGGCAATGATTGAGTTGACGTTGTCGACGGCCTTCGACACACCCTTGCCGACGTAAGCGGCACCACCGTCGCGGAGTTCCAAGGCTTCAAATTCGCCGGTGGAGGCACCCGAGGGGACCGCGGCGCGGAACAAGCCGTTCTCGGTGACGAGGTCGACTTCGACGGTGGGGTTACCACGGGAGTCAAAGATTTGACGGGCCTTGATGGACTTGATGGACATTGTTGTTCTTACTTCCTCGGGAGCAAATTGGAGAATGACTTGGGGATAGTCTTCCCCGCCAAATTCCCCTATATATGCCTACCTGGCGGATCTTACCGCCCCATGACTACTCTCTTTATCTTAAATAAGGGAATTATTCCCAACCGCAGCCACCCCACGGATGTTTTTTGAAAGGAATTTCTGTCGACGCCCCTCGAGGCAGACGCTCCAAGACGTCGCTCGCCCGCGCTCCGCCTCGCATGACGTCGTCGCGCGGGTGCATGGAAACGCGACGCATGGGAACGTCGTCCTCTATCGAAGGGGATGGGCGCGATGGCTGACTTCCGCGTACCAGGTACACACAAGATACCGCTGCCACGGCGCTTCTTATTTTTTGCAACAAAAAAAGCCCACCCATACTGAAACCAAGTGACTCGCTGGCCAATCCGCGACGGTTGAAGTACAAGGGGACTCTCACGGGAACGAATTGGATTGGCTAAAATTACGTACAATCAGCCATGACGCGCACCTGTCACGGAATTTAAACCAATCCGCGATCAGCACATCAACAGCCACCTCTGCTGACGACGGTTGAGCTGTGATGTGCCAGCCGAGATTCCGCGAGCTTTTGAGCTCGAACAGCATGAAGGAGCGCGGCGCGACCGAAGCCCACGGATAATGGCAAATGGTCATGCATGAAGAAGCTGCGCCCGACAACACATGAACGCGGCCGTGTCCAAGGACGACGACGTGGCAATATCACCTGCCGACATGGCATCATTGGCCAGAATTGCGACGACGATGTAAAATTTTCGGCAACTATGGGGGCGATGGATGTGGCTGATGACATCATTCGACCTTGGATCTTTGAAGATGCGCATTATACTGTCTTGGGACATGGGACCGACAGAAGAATTACAGTTGCGATGGCGACAAGGAGCCTGGCATATTGCGGACGAAGACGAAGATGGACGAACGTCACGATCTCGGGCATTGAGAATGGAGTTTGTGAAGATGGCAAGCGCGTGAACTCAATCGACGTTTCGATACGACGTCGCCACCATCCCACAGTCCCAGCATCCTCCTCCGCATGCCACTTGTGCGAATGGTGACACGGTGTCAAAACCCATGCGTGGCCATGGGCGAGCATTTCAAGGCATCAAGCAAGCTCGTGCAAGGAAGACATGAATATATCCAAGCACAAATTGCACGAAGATGGATGTTGGGAAGCGTGACGTTGAAATACCATGGGTGCTCTCATTTGCCTGCATTTTCCTACGATTCTTGTGGCCACCGCGTCCTCGAAGCCCACGTGCCATTTGCGTGGCTATGCTGCCGCCGATTGGCTGCGATTCGACGCATCCTCACTCGGAGATGAAGAGCCATGGTCACCCCCTTGGTGAAATCCACCGCTTGGCTGCATCCTAAGATAGATTGCTGCCATGCTGACGGCTCCACGCTTCCAATCGCATCAACCTCTGACCCACTCGTTTTCGTCAGTGCTCCTCAATGTGACGTGCGAGAGGACTTGAGCCATGCACTATTTTCACAATCCGGAGCGACTTTGTTTACCTGTGCAGGTCGACTTTTACGTGTTTCCTCCTGTGCTTGTGAAAACATCAATAAATTTACTGAGCAAAATCCCTTCGTGTCAAATCGTGTTGCGCGCCTCCATCGGCGTCGAGAGCGGCGTATTTCCACGACAAGGTTCAAGGACGTGATCGAAGTGTTACGTGTGACGCTTGATTGAAGATCGCAAGAACCAGTTTGAATGCCAAAACGCATTCTGGATGGTCGCTCGCAAAACACCCAAAGTGAACCGAAGACGCTTCGTTATCGCAATTAGAGGCGACGAATCGTGGAATATAGATTTACAGGCTGAACCATGCACCGGGTTATTGCATCTTAGTTCGACGCGGCTTCTTCGGGCTTGGTGCGGGCGAGTCTCAGGGCTTCGGCGATGCGGAAACGGGCGTACGAGCCCTTCACGCCGAGTTCCTGTTCGCAGGTGATGCCCATGAGGTAGTTGTCCAAACCACCGGCCTTGTCGACACAACGCAAAGTGTGGGTCGTCACGTTCAAGGGAATCTGTTCGTCCAAAGCTTCGCTGTACAAGTGCTTGTATTGGTGGTTCACCTTCCACGAGCGGCGGGGCTTTCTTTGTGAAAACGACACATTGTTGCCGAATCGCTTGTCACGGCCGGCGAAGAGGCCGCGGGCAGCACGGCCAGAGACGTGCTGCGGCGCAGCGGCGCGAGTGAATTGCGTCAACAGGAACGAGATCGAGCTCATCGCTTTTGATTTGCGCTCCAGTAATTTCGCAACGAGGAAATACTGCCAAACGCTATCTCATTGGAGCAATATCATAAGAGACGGTATTATCCGGAATTACGTTTGATTAACCGAACGCCAAACCCAATTGCAAGTGCATATGAAAACACCAGAAGTCGAGAAACGTTGTGTTATGTACTGGGCATGGACTCTAGACGAGGGAGATAACATGGGGATAGCACGGCAGCGTGAGGAAGTCCTCAAAGTGCACGCCCGTGAGGGACTGGGCGATGACTTCTTTCGCGAGCTGAAACTTGTGACCCGAAGCGGCAGCTGCCGCGCGCTTTTCCGTGGCAGTGTCCAAGATCGCGAGGATGAGCTCTTTTGTGATGGACTTGCCGTCCGCAGTCACGCAGTTATGGTGTCGCCATTGCCACACTTGACTTCGCGAAATCTCCGCCGTCGCCGCGTCTTCCATCTTGTTATGGAGAGGGATGCATCCAATGCCACGAAGCCACGCTTCCGTGTACACGAGCGCGACGTCAATATTCTCTTCCAGACCGCCGAACGAAATGGACCCACCGGTTGGAACTTCGAGCAGATCCTTCGCTTGCACGCTGTGGCCGTCATCAGACAATTTGCCGATCTGATGCGGCGTGGGCATCTTCTCGTTGAAGACATCCATGGCGATACCAACGAGACCAGGGTGCGCGACCCACGTGCCGTCGTGACCCGCCACAACTTCACGCAATTTGTCTTCCTTGACGGCTTGCATGAACTTTTCGTTGAGCGCGGGGTCGTTCTTGACGGGAATCTGCGCGGCCATACCCCCCATGGCGTGTGCGCCGCGGCGATGGCACGTCTGAATGAGCAGCTTCACGTAAGCCGCCATGAATGGCGTCGTCATGCCGACGGAGGCGCGGTCGGGGAGGACGAATTGCTTGTGGTGGCTGAGTTTCTTGATGAAGGAGAAAATGTAGTCCCAGCGCCCGCAGTTGAGGCCACTCGAATGTTCCTTGAGCTCGAACAAGATCTCGTCCATTTCAAAGCCCGCGAGAATCGTTTCGATCAAGACAGTCGCGCGAATGGTGCCGCGGGGGACATTCAAGTAATTTTGCGCGGCGATAAAGACATCGTTCCACAGGCGCGCTTCGAGGTGGCCTTCCAATTTGGGCAAGTAAAAGTACGGCGCGGACCCACGGAGACGCAGTTCATGCACGTTGTGGAAGAAATAGAGCCCAAAATCGAAGAGCGAGCCCGAGAGGATCTGTCCACGCACGGTCACATGCGCTTCATCGAGATGCCACCCTCGGGGGCGGACGAGGAGCGTTGCGGTCGTGGCGTTGAGCGCGTACTTTTTGCCCGTTTCCGGCTGTTCATACGTGATCGTGCGTCGAACGGCGTCACGGAGGTTGATTTGGCCCGACACAACAGTCGTCCAGGTCGGGGAACTCGAATCTTCCAAGTCCGCCATGTAACACTTGGCGCCAGAGTTGAGGCCGTTGATGACCATCTTGCGGTCGACGGGTCCCGTGATTTCTACGCGACGATCTTCGAGGTCCTTGGGGATACTCGCAACGCCCCAGTCCCCCTTGCGAATGTACTCGGTCTGGGACAGAAAGGTCGGGAATTCACCCGCGTCAATCGCAGCTTGTCGGACCACACGTTCGCGCAAGAGGGCTTGGCGGCGGGACTCAAAGGAATCATGAAGGTATCCGAGGAAGCGAAGGGAATCGGGGGTCAAAATCTCCTTGTATTCTTCGGACAATGCGCCAAGGACGCGGATGTCGCCAGGAAATGCAGTCATTATGTCAATCCTCGGGTGTTTTGCGATCTGAGTGAAAAACCTGAGCTGGACCTTCCTTGAAATGGGGGGAGCGACACTTGAATTTGGAGTGCAGAAAACACCATTTTACTTGATATTTGTATGCGACCTACCGAACGACGAGAAGGTTTGGGACTGGTGAGGTAGAATTAAACTTATTGTTTGTATTGAACGTCTACCCTCCAGGCCTGTGGTTTACGAAACCCACTGGAAGATCTTTCTTTGGAGGTCGAAGGCGGACTCCAGATTGGACTCCAAGCGCTGGCAATACAAGGATCGCTTCGCTGATGGCATGAGTTCCTGTGCATTTGAAAAAATCCACTAACGAAGGGATCAAATCCTGCCCATCGCCACCCCCTCCAAGCAAGTATTCTCATTTCCAATTCTCCATTCGATGACTTGTATCTTATCATTTGTGATGTCTCCCAAGTGACGGAATTGCCTCACAATGCATGAAGACCGAACTGATTGGATTCGTCCTTGCACGCTGCGCTGTGCTGAACTGGAGGTGAAAAGAAGTTTCATATTTTGTCCGCATTGCGCCCTCTTCCACACACACCATAGTGAAAGCCGGGTTGGCCCCGCTGAGATTTCTCCATTTCCCAAATGAAACCACTCGCCGAGAATACCCACGGCGTCCCCGTCCCTCAAGCCGGACTTTGAGGGAATCCATTCTGCGGACACCGTGTGCGATGCTCTATAAAGGCATGTGGATAATCCATTCCCATCCCCACCGAGGACGACGTTCATGCCTGGAAGAGGCGCGTGTATCTTTTGAAACGTTACAAAGTTGGCGCTATATTCGAAATTCCCGCCAACATCCGGATAACAACTCAAGCCATATTTGTTTTATGCTGGAGTCATTTTATTAATATCCTGAAATATACCTTTTAATTTGTATGTTCTTTGACTAGATGAAAAACATTGACCCTGATCAAAATATAATTCCGGATAAAGTTCCTGTGAAGGCCGAATCCATTTCAGTGCCCGACGGCCGACGCAGACGCGCTGCCAACCTTGGGCACGACGACGGACCTTCCATGGCATCAATTCATATCTCCAAGCTGAAGACAAAGAAAGTGAATGACTTGGATTCAGGTAATTGTCCTCTTGTGGCTTGGAAGTCTGACCACACGATTGCTGTAGATAAAGAAAACATCCCTCCTTGTTTTCCTGATATCGTTAAAGGACACTTGCTCACGAAGGACTCCAACAGGTTCGTTGTGTCGGTCGAGTGTTCACGTGTATGCATGTGTATGTTGGTTTATCTCGTCAGTACTTCGGGCAATTGTGTCTAACGTGATTCCCACTTGCGTAGGCAACCAGTAAAGCCAGAAAAAGTAGTACGTATTTGTTGTGCTAACGAAGCTCACACATCCGACAACGAAGCTCATGAATGAAACATCATACGCATAGGTGACAACCCCATGTAATGTCAAGGGTAGCTGGAGCGCCGAGGTAAGGATATTCCTGCATCAAACGGTTTGTCATCCGCTCGACGCAGGACGATGCCAAAATGAAAGCCCTCGTTTTTGAATTTGGCACGAAAAACTGGAACGAGATTGCGTCGCATTTTACGCACAAAAGTGGTCGACAATGTCACGAACGGTGTGCTGTTGCTGCATGCACTGTAGTTTGGTCACATTTCCTTTCGTAGGTGGAAGCAAATGGGCGCAATTGTTGAGACCCCGAAGAAGTCAGGCCCATACATTGGGAACTTCGATTTCACAAAAGCCATCGCCGTGATAAAGAAAAATGTGGCTGGCGACACGGCGTATAAAACGACACCAACAATGCCGCGCAGTCATCATGCTACTACTCCTGTCCCTGGGATATTGGGAAAGGCCAGCGCGTTGTCCCAAGCAAGT
This sequence comes from Aphanomyces stellatus, assembly GCA_009835185.1. Classification (NCBI taxonomy): domain Eukaryota; phylum Oomycota; class Saprolegniomycetes; order Saprolegniales; family Verrucalvaceae; genus Aphanomyces; species Aphanomyces stellatus. Next base: position 60,789 of record VJMH01005102.1, on the reverse strand, counting down.
GGTAGTTTGTCTCTGAGTTATTCAGCGAGCCCAAGAATCGGGAAAGTGAGCAAGTTGAACAACATTGCCAACAAACTGAAGATTCGACAAGAACTCAACAGCGCGGAGAAATCCGTGGCGAACAGATTCGCCTCCCCTCCTCAAAAGCGAAAATTGGACCAATGGAGTCGCATGTATGGAGTGGATGTGGAACAAATTGAATGCGTCTCCGTCATCAAGCGACCCCCTCCTCCACCCGCAGGTATTTTTCCTTTTGAATATGTGTATGTTCAATGGAATGTGAAGGTTTTTTGCCCCGTCGCATTCTCCCCCAAAACAAGCGACAAAGGATAAACGATGCTTCGAGGTTGGTATTTTGATCCAAATTGCTATTAATGAAGGTCATGTAGGCCTGTCCATGAATCCCCCTGGATGAGCTGGACTTCAGAAACCCTCGAGCATTCGCTGATGAGCATGATCGAGTGGAAGTATCCTACATATTCTACCAAGCAACAGCTCGCGGCAATCAATAGCATGGTTGCTCGCAAAACCCAAGCTGCATGAGAGTGCCAACTACTATGATGTATTGTACATTGAAGCATATATTGTAAGTAAAATTGTCTACGACTTTGGGTCTTTTCGTTTGTCCATCACATGAGACCGCACGAATCTTCCCGATGAACTTTGGATGCAGGCTTCTCTTTGAGTTTTTGATCTACGGTTCAGGGGTTAATTTTGCTATTGAGTGGACATCAACCTGTGGGGTTGACTTCGTGGCATTCTTCGCCATTTTGTAAATCTGTCGACTGCAAATGACCCCACGCGTGCTGAGAACCGTGTTCTACACACAGAAACATCTCCAAAGTTTGAGCACGAGTCAGGATCGATACACCAGCATACTTGGCATTCGGCGCACGATATTCGTCCTGGTGTGTTGCATTGGTGGCATTGCCCCCAAAACCACGTCGATGGCGGCATCGCATCGGCAGGGTCGTCAGCATTGGGTGCTGTGATGACCTTTCTCTTGCTTTTGGATACGAGTAGAGGTGGGAAACCACCGCTTCGGTCAGAGAAGTTTTCGAGTCGGCGTGCATATGTCTCCATGCAAGCATCGAACACATCTGGCACCAATGCATACAACGAAGTCGTCTTTGCGAACGCCAGCCATTCGTCCAAGCTTCATCGAATCAGGCCACGTAAATTGCCTAAAACGTACTCGACCTTGGCATTCTTGTCCAGGTCGGCTCGCTCAATCTGGCCCCTGGTGCGACATCAGCTGACACGGAGTGAGCACATGCGCTCACATGCTCTCCTGCAAACTTGGCGCATGTCCCGTGATAACTTGGCCAAGGCGACGCATCTCTTCGGCGTCCTACCCGATCGCCAGTCGTGTGAGTACTCGTCCTTGATAGCTCATGTCGTACGATTTCGCCTGCGCTAGTCAGTGAGTGCGTTATCGAGCCCACTACAAACACCCACCAGATGAGTCATAGTCGAACAGCTCAAATAGCTCTATGAGCTTGGCATCGCGCCGCCGTTGCTCTGTCAGCATGGGCAGGTCCGAAGATGTAACTGTGAAACGTTGTTGTTGACATTACACGTTCGAGTTCACAGGTCGCGTTTGAGAGTTATGGAGATTGGCTTTGTGGTGGTGGTGGGTGCTCTTCCTCCGTCGGAAAGTACCGCTCCATGAAGATGGAGAGATCGTTCTCGAAATATTCGCTCGCGCTCACGTGGCCGCAGTAGAGCACGCCACAGTTGAGCAACATGGTGATGTAGGTGAACCAGAAAACGTTGTCCATGAAGAAGAGGCGCGCGAACCAAAGCCCGTTGTAGACTTGGATGATGGGATTGAGCCAGAGGTAGCACTTGACGGCCCAGAGACACCACGACGCCGGATACCGCGTCGGGCTGAGCGAGCCAAAAAGGCCAACGGCCGAGTAGACGAGGACGACCGAGACAAACTCGATCCAGATGTTCCACGCATGTCGTGCGAGAAAGTTCCAGAGAAGAAAGTAGACCAAATGCCATGTCATTTCGATCTTGAACTTGATGCGGAAGTTGTAGTCGTCTTCGTCGACCACGTCGGCACACTCAGTCAGATCAGTCGCCTCGCGGGGCTCACTTGATTCCATCGGTGTCTCTCTTGCCCTCGCTTTCTTCGTCGATGACTTGTTTTCCCTGACAGTCGTCTCATCGCAATACGAGGATGGGCTCTCGCCGATTGACGTGACAACTTCGATATTGCGATTCTCTTCCGCAAGCGGAGGTAGAGTGGCGCCGGTGGACCGCGTCCCGCCCAAAGAGTCGTCACCTCTCAGAGTCACCGTGTCCGAGTCTTCATCTCGTACATGACCTATTCCCTTGGCTTTTTTTCCCATGCCACACTGCGAGCTTATCGTACAACAGCGCCCACCTAATATTAGACACCCCGAAACTGTCCAAAAACACCAATATATTTGAATCTCGCCAAGGTTGATGATAACCCATGGCGCAGATAACACAAGAATATCTTGTCGATTGAATTGATCCTGCCAAACTACCTAGTCCTATTAATCATTGAACAATTCGTCGTCCAAATCATCCAACTACGCATTCAAATACATAAGGCGATCAATATTCATGGGTATATCCAGGCGTACCATTTCGTCGTCCTCGTCGTCTTCCTTTTGCTTTTTACTCTGCCTGTCTTGGAAGAGATCGGATTTTCGCTTGGGTTTCTGCGTCTTCTCTTCTTCCTCTTCGGCCATTTCGAGTCGACGGAAGATGTCGTCGTCGTCTTTTTTCGGCGCTGCCTTTGCCGCGGCATTCGCGACCGGCACCACCACTTGATTGAATTTCGGCAACGGGGCCGACGATGGCCGGGCCTTCAATTGCGCAATTTTGGACACGAATTCCAACGACCCGCCACTCGCAACGACGCCTTTGTGCGTCACCATGGCCGGCCGAGGACCGGTCTTCATCATAACGCGACCCTTGGGGAGGTTGCCGAACTGCATGCGCTTAGGTTTCTCGGGCTTCTCCTCTTCCGCAAATCGAACACTCTTCTTGGGTTGAGTGCCAATGGACTCGGGCGACGACAGGATGCCCTTGATCTATGACACTGCATGTCAGACCATTTCACTTTCGTGCCGCGTACCGGCGCCTTGGGCTCAGTCGTCACAGAGAAAGGTTTGATGATTTCAACGACTGGTTCTTCCTTGGTCACAGATGGTGCTGGTGGAGCCTCCACAACTTCCTGGACTTTCCGCGACGACGACGTGACAAAGTATTTTGCTTCGTCCAAGCGTGACCACTCCGAGGCCGAGTCGACGAGCCATTGCGGGTTGATGACCACGACGTTTTCTTTTGCTTTGGCCTAAACGAACGGTTCATCGTTTAAAAGTGCAACACGCGACAAGAATACATACATCCATATATTTCTTCGAGCCGAGTCGCCGCGGGTCGATGATCAAGTGCGTCACGGGGAAGTCGTCCATGGTCATGCTGGGTGTTGCCCCAAACGACATTGCCAATTTCCACAAATAGTCCACCTCGGGGGGTTTGCCGAGGGGAATGACGCCACTAAACACGATGTTGCACCCACGCAAGACCTCATGCCGCAGCTACAAATATTCGAATGAGTGGATACTTAACTGACGAGTGTCATACGTTCAAGAGAATGGTCTTCACATTTCGTCCTCGCCCAGACCGCTGGGCTTCGACGTCGATGGCACCCCCCGGACGAAAGAAACGTTCATGGACCGCCTAAACAAACCGATCAAATAAAAAAATTGACGCAACGCAGCGACATACTTTTAAAACACGTCTCGCTTTCGTTAAATGCGCGTCCACCTTCAAATGGGACGGGATTTCGCCAGCATTGGACTTGCCCGACGCGTTGTTAATCTCCGCACGTGTATTGAAAAAATGGTAAGCTTCAATGATAAACACATTTTCATAGTTTTCCTATGAACGATGGTGGCATAGATTAGCGTGTGTTCGGCACAACGAAACATACCTTCCACACATCAATTCGGTCGTCCAATACGATGATCATAGAGTCATCACACGACGGAAAGAGAAACTACATGATGGAATTGAGATACACAACACCAGGTGACGAGATAACCTTGAGGGCTTTGTGCGCAATGTCCGGGGTGTCCGACCGCGAGATAATGCGCGCCCCAAAGATCTTTTGCTCCGGGTCAATGATCTCGGCAATCTTTTCGGCGTAATTTCGTGTTCCGTGCGTGTAAATCCACAATTCATATTGGGAACACAAATCTTCCAAGAACGTTTTCAGGCCAGGCCGCAGCTTCAACACGTGCGGAGTAGGAATACCAGGAATTTGAAAGTGAATAATGTCATCACCTACGCACGCACAATATGCCACAACTGACCCCCCCAATTGTTCGCTCACCATAATTGTCGATGTTGTCCGTAACGTCTTCCAACCGCACGGCGTGGAGCAGAGTGTGATCCAAATCCAATGCGAGGGTTAACTTTTGCGTTTTTAGCATTCTGGTCATATTGTTATTGTCCATTTCCTCTAAGTAGCAACATTAGACGATTGTAGCTGAGAGAGGATGCATACTGGCTTGAGATTGGCTGACATGGACGACCTGCCCGTCATTTAGAATCACTTTCACCGTGTGCTCGGCCCCGTCCTCAAACTTGTACATGCACATGAGGCACATATTTCCCTGTAAAACGTCGTGCGGGCACACTTCGACGTAGCCAACATCAACTTCACCATCGGCTTCGTTCTCTGGCTGGGGATACACCTTGAGCATCCCATAACATGGGGAGAATAAGGTCGAAGTGGTTGCCTTGTGGAGCTCCACTAGCTCAGCCAATGTGTCGCCCTCCTTCAACGTGTCTCCGTCCCTCCTTTGCCAATTCACCTCGGCATGAAGGCTGCATCTAAGCTTCATGATGTTGGACGCCATTGCGACCGCGTTCCTCGCCAACAAGAAGCGGAATCGATATTCAAATCTCGGGCCAATCAGAGGTCGTAATTCCTTGGTGAATTGCACTTGAAAATGAAATAATTATCATCCTCGTCATCTCATTACAAAATCAAAGCTACTTCGAAGTATTTATTTTGATTGACTCATTTTTATTCCAAAAATATTTCATCAGTTACAAAAATAGAATGGGCTAAATTTGACTGAGTATTGCGCGGGTGAAGGCGCAACGAAAAGCGCTCCAGCCATGAGCGCTCTATGATCACTTGTGCACGAAGCAGTACGCTTCATTTGCCATGAGCATTTCCAATTCAGAGTTCCGGATCATGTGGGTGCAACAAATTTCATCCGTGTGGTGCTCCCCGTCCATCATCTTTTTCACTTTCTCCTTGTCGAGGGACGAGCGCACACCACCTAATCAAGCCATACGCTCATTCCACGTACTTGCAGCCTCAACATACCATGCTGCGGAGGAGTCGTCTTCAATGATGCACGGATGGGCAATCCTCCGTTGTTGAGTGCAGCTGAAGAAACATTCATCGACGACGGCGACGACGACAATGTCATGGATCGGGAAATTCGATCGATGGTCGCAGGGTAGCGGTGAATTCGCCGAAGGAAACCATGAATGACACCAAAGGTAACAAATCTGCGAAGATCGATTTGCGAAAGCAGCTTCTGATGCCTACCAAATTCAATGAAACCAAAAATCAACCGTTCAAAATGAGTACGAGTTCCACACGTGGCCGACAGGCGTATTGGGCTGTAAGGCGCAGTAGAGCGCAAACACCGTTGAGAATGACGGAGGCGCATCGTTCTCGCGGCTAATGTACGCAACACAGGCTTGCTACGGGATACACATCACGGTGCAGTCCAATCAAGTTTACATACCTGGAGCGACGGGTCATTGAAAAACTCGTAGATCTTGCTGGTTGTCGAGTACATGTTGGAGTGGAGAAAGATGTCGATCATCGTGATACATCCGTAGTAGAGCAACTGCCGCAAGCAATTCTTCACTTTTCCAACAAATTATGAGGAACAAAAATGTGCTGCAAAATATACCAATCGAGATTTCGACTTCTGCAACGATCGATATGCGCTTGACGTAGTTGATGCCGTCGATATGGGGGACGATCTTTTGCAGCGCTAGGTCCCATTCCACTGTACATATGAGAACGCGATTGACTTGGATTTGGTGTTACCGCTGTTTTTTAACAAGTCATTGAGGTCGCGGATCGCCACTGGGACTTGAAAGTCGCAAACGTTGGGCGGGGGAGGCAGTTTGTGGAATACCTTGAGGTTGATGATGTTTGACGTGTCGATTGTGATTGTACTCTCTCCGTAGAGAGTCAAATCGTGCAAAATGGATGGGAGGATGGTCGCCAAGGTTGCCTGGAGAACACTTCACATAGAAGATTTTCGCTGGGGTGAGTACCTTTGTGGTCTCTTTCGAGAGAAAACACAACTCCTTCTCCATGCTCTCCATCAATGCCCCCAACTTTCGAAGGATTGGCTTGTACGGCACTGCGTCGGCATCTTTGTGGAATACAAACCCTACGGGGCGGTGAAACTTTTGTGTGTGTGCACTTGACCCATGCTGTACCAATATTGAAGAGCAGGGCATTGCGATGGTATTTGTCGTCTTCAATGCAAACGGGGTACCCCACTATCTTGATATCCTGGGGACACACTAGAATTGCAACAGTTAAGCGGATAGAGTTCTCAATTTCACCCGTGATAATCTTCCCACAGAGTGCCTTGTCGATGATGATATAGCCAGAGACGCTGTCAAAGACTTCATTGCTCAACGCACTGGGGAACGACCGCGTAAGCCAGGCGCCAATATGAGAGGTACGTACTTGGGCGGTGCTTGGTAGACGATCTGAGGCCCGGCGATGTTGTCGAACTCGCTGTAAAAGATGCCTTGAATCATCGGCGCATGGATCGTTGTTTGAATGTGCGCCGACTCCTTCGAGGAGGGGGGAGTGGCCGATTTCAATTGGGGGGACCCACACAATCAAGTTGAATGCTGCAGGATGACGGACGCTTATTGCCCGTTTCTATTGGGTATTTTTACATGTTTTTATCCAATGGAACTGTTTTATTCCTTTAGGGTTCAAGAAAGGGCATGCAGAAACCCTCTTGATTCGATAAAAGAGAATTCTTTTTAGCCAATTGCCATTTGCTTCAAGGAAGTCAATGAGGGACGATCCTCCATTCCCAGCAGATTTCAATTTTCCATCAGCACAGCAGCAGGATGACTCAGCAACCCAAGCGCGCCAAGTCCGACAACGAGCCCACTCTTGTCGCCATTGTCACTGGCGGCTCCAAGGGCATCGGCGAAGCCTGCGTTGAAAAGTTCCTCGCCAAGGGATACGATGTCTATAACTTGGACATTTCCCCCTCCAAGATCGGTAACTTCGTCCAATGCGACGTTGGACGCGTAAGTGAAGTCGAGGCTGCGATCGCTTCGATCATTGCCCAAACTGGTCGTATTGACACCCTCGTTGCCAACGCTGGTGTGTATTTCAGCGCAAACATCGAAGACACGTCCGAGGAAGATTTGGATCGCATCATCAACATCAACATCAAGGGCGCGTATGCTGCCGTGCGCGCCGTGCTCCCTACCATGAAGGAGCAAAAGAAGGGCAGCATCATCTTGATGTCGTCTGATCAAGCCTTCGTGGGGAAGAAGACGTCGTTCGCGTACAACATGTCCAAGTGCGCGTTGGCGTCCATGACCCGCACCACGGCGTTGGACTATGCCAGCTTCAACATCCGCGCCAATGCCGTTTGCCCCGGCACGATTGATACTCCCTTGTATCGCCGTGAAATCAACTTGTGGGCTGAATCGTCGGGCACGCCCGTTGAGGATATCCACAAAAACATGGGCTCGTTCCAACCGCTCAACCGCGTCGGTTTGCCCATCGAAGTGGCCAATTTGGTCGCGTTCTTGGCGAGCGACGAAGCGTCCTTCATCACGGGGAGCTTGCATTCGGTCGACGGTGGCTTCGTCGCGCAGTAAGCCTTCGTCAGAGCTCTTCTAATTCATGGTTATTTCGTTCATTTGATCAGTGATACGCAGTCAAGTGCGCGTCATTTTCCCACTGCTTCTGCACACGCCACACTGAACAAACATGAGGAAAAATCCCTGCAAAATGGCGCTAAAAATAGGCAAATTGGGCAGCTCAGGACGACGCGACGATGGTGGGCGCTGATTGGGCAGAATATTTGGCCAAATATATCGCATGCCGAAACGACGCGGAGGAAACGGTTGTTCTGTTCTTCAAACCAGAGGTCGGCGACCGGACCCAAGCAGCAGCAGCGCGACCATGTTCATGTCCGAGGGCTCGTTCGATGATGACCGCAAGGGGCGGGGAGACCGCGACCTGGCCAAGGACGTGGATGAGCGCATGAGCATCGGGGACAAGAGACGAGAGGCACACCCGAACACGTTGTTGGACGACGACGAGATTGAAGAGATCGGCGGGCCTGCGGGGAGTCGGTCAAATGTGATTCAGCAACAACGTGACTTGCACAAGAAGAAGCTGCAGGAGCGCATGAACGCAGGTACATACATCCTCTGGCGTCCCATTGTGTTGACGTCGAGGCAGGCGCCGTTCGGACCGCCGGCGCGAGGCAATTCTCGACCCCGCGCTCGACCGACATTGACGACAAGCCCTCGTAGGCATGCACTCGTCCTTTCCATACTGACGTGTACTTCCAGGCGGTTTGGCCGCGACGACGACTTTATCGACGACCGCAAATCGTCGTCGGCGAAGAAACAACCGGCGCGGCGCGTGGATGACGACGACGATGACGACGACGAGGACGACCGGAGCAGCCGGCGCCGCGAGACGCCCAAGAAGGGCAACCGACAGTGGCGCGAAGAAAGTCCCGTAGACGATCGTCCGAGCCGTCCACGCCGCGACGACGGCCGCCGAAAGAGCCACATTGACGACGACGATGACGACGACGCGTCGTACGAGAGACCCTCTCGCCGGCGCGAGTATGCGTGGGGGGGACGGGGGCACATGGGACTCACGTGTATTGACTAGACATTCGCGCGAAAAGGAAAGCAGCGGCGGGCGATCGTCGCGTGCGACACGCGAAGGCACCGATTCGTGGGTCGAACCGAAAAAGGGCAGCACCGGCGGCGGACGCAAGGAGAAGGTTTGTTGCAGATATTTTCATGGGATACCAATACAACGCGGCGGTACAGGGATCGAGGGATCGATCAAGCTCACCCGACTTGTCGTCGGAAGAAGAAGGGAACGACGAAGGCGTGGTGTCGATGATCGACGACAAGAAAGCACCCAAGAACGCCGCGAAGAAGGGGAAACTGGACCTCACCGACATGAAGGCCTTCTTGCTTCGGTCGAGGACATGGATGTCGCGAGTCTTACGAGATGATTGTAGACCTGTGCCCAAAGCCTACGACGTTGTCGAGTGCTACATCGAGCGGAACCGGACTGGCGCGAATAAGTTATTTCCAGAGTACTGTTTGTACATGAAGGAAGGCGACCGGTTCCTCCTCACGGCCAAGAAGCGCCCCAATAACCGCACGAGCAACTACTTGATCTCGATGCAGCGGGGCGATCTCAGTCGCAAGAGCAGCGAGAACTTTCTCGGCAAGCTCCGCGCCAACTTTATCGGGACCGAGTTTGTCATCTACGACAGTGGCGTGAACCCCAAGGGCGCCGACCAACACACGCTCACGGTCAACCCCGCGAGCGTCCGGCAAGAAATGGGCATCGCTGTCTACGCCAAGAACGTCTTGGGCCACCGCGGGCCGCGCAAGATGAAGGTGTGCGTGCCGCGCGTGCGCGAGGACGGAACGCGCGTAGTGTGGCGCCCCGTTACAAAAGACGACGAGATGCTCAACAAGTGCAAGGAGCAGGACCACACGAACCTGACGTACTTGATCAACAAACCGCCGCGGTGGAACGACCAGGTCGGCGCCTACGTGCTCAACTTTAACGGGCGCGTCACGATGGCGTCGGTCAAGAACTTTCAGCTCGTGACGCCGGAAGACCAAGAAACGGTGACATGTCCAAAACGTCCTGAAACTGATCGACGACGTGTAGGTCATTTTGCAATTTGGCCGCGTCGGCAAGGAGCTCTTTACGATGGATTTCCGCGCGCCGCTCTGCCCGTTCCAAGCGTTTGCGATCACGCTCAGCAGCTTTGACTCGAAGCTCGCGTGCGAATAGACAACGTCGTCCTAGGACGTTCGATTGAATACATGTCATGGCTATTTTTGCGTGGCTTGGAGGAATGCATGCACGGCAGGGACGTTTGCAAGTGCTTTAGCCTTGCCCTGGAAGACGCCCTTGCGCCCGCCGCCTTTGCCCTCCAGCTGGGCCGCGACTGTTTTGCCATGCGCCGTCACAAATGCCTCGGGGCCAGTGAGGAGGAAGAAGCCTTCGCCAGTGGTCGCGCCCGCCGTCACAAAGAGCACCTTGTCGGCCACACGGGCGTTGAAGGCCGCCGCGACCGCCTGGAGAAAGGCGGCGTCCCCGTCGGCGCGATGCAGCACCGCCACATGCGTGTCCGTGCATTCGGTCGCGAGACGCGCTGCCAAGAGCTCGGCGAGTTCCAGACGGACCGCTTTGGACTCCTTGGCCGCGATCGACTGCGCTTGGAGAAGTTTTTGCAGCCGTTCAATGTGCTCCTCGGGCGGACAGCTCCAGAGCTTGGTCGCTTGTCGCTCCCGTTCAAACCTGCATGGTCATGAGAGATGCGAAGAGATGAAAGAGGTACATGGAAGCAAACTCCGTCAAGACACGGCGCCCCGCGAGGAACCACACCCGGGTGCACCCACGGGCGACCTCCGAATGGAGGAATTTGATGGCCTAATAAAGAAGCCATGAGGACGACGAAGGCGAGTTCGTGCATACTTGCAACTGCCCCGTGTGTTGCACGTGCGTTCCGCAACAAGGATTCATGTCGAGCCCGTCGATGACGACTATGCGAACGTCCGAGTCGGCGTCCTTGTAATGGAACGAGACTGGACGCGCGGCGGCAATGACGTCGTTTACTTCCGCTTCCAGTGCATCCAGCTGCGCAGACGAGACGGCCGTCGAGTCGAATTCGACGTTGCATCGCGAGACACCAAGAGACCACGTCGTGGTGTTGAGGTCGAGGGTTTTCTTTGCAATGGCCGAGATCAAATGCTGGGCAGAATGCTGTTGCATGTGGTCCAGACGACGCGCCCAGTCCACTTGCATGCGCACCTCGTCGCCGACCTTCATTTCTTGGGACGTGCGAAGGACGCACTTGCCGTCTTGCGTGAAGGTTTTGATCACGGGAACGGTTTTTGCAAAGTCGTTCGAGAAGATGAGCGATCCTGTGTCACCCGGCTGTCCGCCCCCTTCCGGGAACAAGACACTGTCGTCGCACACAACGTCAAAGTCATTGCTACCAGCATCAACAGCTCGTACACATGACACTACTTTGGCGGAAATGTCCTTGAGGAACGAGTTCCTCTGGCAAGCCAGGCGGCCGAGCGCTGCGGAAGCCATCGAGTGCGAATGGATCAATTATGGCATCCGGACAATTTGAACGATTAAAAAAGAGGTATATTAAAAGCTCTTTCTCGAGACATACAATAGAAAAAATAGGATATTATTTTGGAATTGACACTTGCGTGAGTGATTTTTTGCTTGTTGCGAGAATGTTTGGTTATCCGGACGACCTGGGTGTTGAACAGAGCGATAAGTTGAGGCCCAAGTTCGCCAACGGTATTTGAATGAACAACCTCGAGAACATTCGCAGGGGGCTGCTAAGCCTCGATGTGAATGTGAGGTTGAAGGAACTATCGGACCTGTACAAACATGCCGACGTGTTCCTCACTCCACAGCTTCCTCGGATTCTGGATGTGCTCTTCCCGGTATTTACGATGATCATGCGCACCCAGATCCCGCCGCAGTTCACCAACAATGACAAGAATCGCTGCCGGAAGCTCACACTGCAGATTTTGAACCGTCTACCATACAACGAAGCGCTGAAGCCATATGCAAGCCGCTTGCTGCACCTGCTCATGGAGGTGCTCACGGTCGACAACGTAGAAAATTGCCTGATTGCGCTCAAGACAATTTTCGACTTGCACCGAAACTACAGACCTGGATTGAAGAACGAAGTTCAGCCGTTCTTGGAACAGAGCCAAAAGATGTACAAGAACATCCAAAACACGATGAAGAAGCAATTTTCAGGACCCCCAGAGCCCCCCGTCGCGCCGATAGGCCAGATTGCACCAGCCGTGCAAGCACCAACAGCCCCTGCGACAACAGAAGACACAACGCCAGCGGTTGGAGGAGAGACAACCGCTGACCCTTCTTGGAAAGTACCAGCGGAGACAGAGGCGGTAATCAAAGACGAGCCCATGGGAGTGGACGACGAGTTGACCCCAGCAGCTGAAGCCATGCCTGACACTAAGCCCGAGGTTGTTCCGACCGAGGATTCCGCCGGCGAAGTTCCCACCGAAGGCACTTCGACTGAAGAAGTACCTCTCGTATCACCCGTCGTCGCACCAGTAGCTACCACTGTTCCCACTGACGCGGATGCAACGCCGACACCTGCGGCAGTTGAAGCTGGCACGACCGCGCCTGCTGCAAACGCAGGGCTCACGGGCATGGAGATGCAAGCCGATGGATCGGGCTCGGCCGACTTGCCCCTTTGTCCTGGCATTGAATCGTTCAAGACGATGGCAGAATTTCCCTTGATCATCATGCTGCTCTTCCAGTGCTACCCAAACTACATTGAGAATTACATTCCAATTTTGGTGCCGCTAATGATGTCGACGCTGTCGCTGCGGAGCCCCGAGCATGCGCCCAAACTCTACCCGTCAAAATACGTCGACTTTCTCGACTGTCAAGTCAAGACGCTGTCGTTTGTCACTTATTTATTGCGCGGCTTTGCGAGCTTGATGCGCCCGTTTCAAGATACGATTTGTGAAAACACGGTCAAGCTGCTCATGGCGTGCCCCAAAGACGCGTTTGTCCTGCGCAAAGACATCTTTGTCGCCGCGCGCCACATTCTCTCGACGGACTTTCGCCGCGGCTTTTACGCGCAACTCGAAGTCCTCATGGACGACGACGTGCTCATCGGCAAAGGCCGCTGCAGCTACTACCAGATCCGCCCGCTCGCGTACTCGACGCTCGCGGACATGATCCACCACGTGCGCGACATGCTCACGCTGGCCCAAGTGAGCAAAATTGTGTCGTTTTACGGCAAGCGCATCCACGACCCAACGCTGCCTGTGCCGATTCAGACCACGGCCATCCGGCTTCTCCTCAACTTGGTCGACATCAGCGCAAAGAACGAAGACGCGGACGGGTGGCGCGGCCGGAACATTCTGTCGCGCATTTTGCTCACGATCGCGACGAAGTTTGGCACGACGCTCAAGAACTTACCCGTCGTCATGTCGATGGCGATCAATAACGACCGCCTCGTTGATCCATTGGAAGGCGGCGCGATGGACAAGATCAAACAGTCAAATTTGGTGCCACAGCCCGAGGAAACGCTCTCGGCCGTCGACGCCAAGCTCAAGGAACTGCTCGCGCCGTACGAAAAAATGCAGCGCTCGTATGTGGGGCTCCCAGAAGAAGAGCCGACACTTCGTGACGTCAAGTCGCTCCTCCGGACCATGATCTTGGGCATCCGCGCCGTCATTTGGTGCACGGCCAACTACCGCAACCCCCATGCAAAGGACTTGACGACCATGGACGCCACCAACCCAATCGCGGCGACCACGCCAGCACTGGAGCCCGCGTTGACGGAAACGCATTTATATCCCCTCACAGACGACGAGCGGGGTCTGATTGCCAAAGTGTTACAAAATGGATTGCGGTGTTTTATCCTGTATACATTGTCGGACAGCTCGATTTCGGAAGAGAAGCAGATGCTGGACCATTTTGCCGGCGCCTTCACCGTTTTGGATGCCTCGGACTTTCGGGATTTGTTCTTAGCCAACATCGAACTCCTCTATCGATGCATTTTGCAAGACCACGCGATACTCACGGTGCCACAGCATTTTTTGGCCAACGCGAACGTCAGTTGCTGGTTTGCTGAAATTTTGCTCAATTTCTTGGTCACCCAGATGGACGTCCTGGGCGTCGAAGTCGATGGCGATGTCCCGGACATGGACCGAGGCGAGAAAATATGCCAAATTACGAATCTCACGTTTGAGCAAATGCGAAACGTACAGCAGCCACAACAAGCGTCAATTGTGCTACGTCTGTTTAAGATCGTGTTTGGGTCCGTCACCTTGTTCAAGGCCAACGAAATCGCGCTTTTTCCCCATCTGAAAACGATTATTGTGTCGTGTCTGAGCAACGCCACCAACACAAAATGCCCCGACAACTATTTGTTGCTGCTCCGGGCATTGTTTCGCTCCATTTCGGGTGTTAAATTCGAAAACTTTTACAAGGAGGTGCTGCCGTTGCTGCCAGGGCTACTTTCCGCACTCATGCGGTTGCAAAAACACATTCAGAAACCGGCGATGCAAGAAGTTTTGCTTGAACTGTGCTTGACAATCCCAGCTCGCCTCAGCTCGCTGCTCCAGTATTTGCCGTCCTTGATGAAATCCGTAGTCCAAGCGATTCTGTCCAAGGGCGAGCTAGCCAATTTGGGGTTGCGTACGCTGGAATACTGGGTGGACAACTTGAACCCGGATTTTCTCTACCCAATCATGACGTCGCAAGAACGTCTCCTGACGGAAATCATCGAAGCGTTGAACACGCATTTGCACCCCCCGCCGTATCCGTACGGGGAACTCACAATGCGCATTCTGGGCAAAATCGGAGGCCGCAACAGGCAATTTATCACGGATTCCCTCCAGCTCAAGAGTGCGCCGATGAATTTCGAAGGCATTGTACTTGATTTCGAGTACGATTCGCTGCCGAATCTCTCGATTCCCATCGACATGCACGTGGAGCACGTGTGCAAACTCCTGACCAAGTACGCCAAGCGGCACGAGTCGCCCAAGAGCGAGACCACGCGCCCGGATGCTTCGACTGGCCACCCCTCGGACGACGCGGCGGCGGCGGCGGCGGAAGAAGTCGAGTCGAACATTGCGTTGGAGAAGGACGACAAAACGCTCGCGCTTGAATGCGACACGGTCGAGCGTATCAAAGCCACCATTTTGCATCAAAAGAAACATGCGTTTTCGTTTGTGAAACATGCGCTGGCGATCGCGCTACAGTTGCCCAGTGTTGTCCCGACGTACGCCAAGCAATTCCACACAAGCTACACACCCGACGAAGACGAGCACCAAGTGGCCGACGAGCTGAAGAAACAGTTTTCAGCGTCGTGCAACTACCCTGCCATGTCGAAAGAGAAGATCCAGTCCCAGCAACAAATCCTACGAACGTTGCTGCATACTTTATTGGAGTGTATGACCGACGTGGATTTGCACGCCGAGGCCGAGGCGCTGGTTCGCTGTGTGTGCGTCCATTTCACGCTAGTCATTTTGTCTTACTCGAAGCGCAAGAAGCCGAACCCTGACGCGCTGGTGTCACTGGGCAAAACTACGATTTTGCCAGGTCCCCGGGGTTTGTCCCCCGGACGTATGCTCGGCACGGCCGCTCGTATCGAACTCTACCGCGAAGCTTACCACGGACTGACGTACTTTCACGAAGTTCCCCAGACGATGGACCCGTTCTTGCTCCACGAAGTGCTCGTGGACATCTTGTCGGACCCGGACGACAAAGTAGTCGCGGCGGGGCGATCGGCCTTGACGGTTGTCATTGAGACAGCAGTGTCGGTCTTTGGTTCGGATTCTCAATTGACGGCCCAAGAAGGAGGCGCGTTGTTCAACACGATTTGTGAAATCTGTACCCACGCATGTTACGACAAGAGCTCGTGGCGGCAAAAGCTGGGCGGCACCCGCGGGCTGCAAGTCCTGATTGACCACATGCATGTGGATTGGTGCCAAGAAAACGAAATGTCGATGGTGCGCGGCCTCCTCTTTGTCTTGTCGGACCATCCGCCCGAGGTGACGGCCGGCATAAGCGAAGA
Source organism: Aphanomyces stellatus (assembly GCA_009835185.1). Lineage (NCBI taxonomy): Eukaryota > Oomycota > Saprolegniomycetes > Saprolegniales > Verrucalvaceae > Aphanomyces > Aphanomyces stellatus. Next base: position 44,842 of record VJMH01005102.1, on the reverse strand, counting down.
AGCTGGCGAGGCATTTTTGAGCCTCTTGCGCAAGTGCCATCACGTGCTCGCGCCTGCCGAACCGACCAAGTTGGACGAGCTCATGATGGACTTGATTGAGGAAACAAAGACGGACCAACTCAATTTGGGTATCGACATCCCCGACTCGGCCATGTCAACCACGGTGCTCTCGGATTACAACACGGAACTCCTCCAGCTCCTCCTCGTCGAACTCCTCAGCGCCAGCACCCCCGTTCGCTCGTACGCCAAGCAAGCCATTTCGATATTCGCCGATTTTGCCGGCTGTTCGCCGTCGGCGCTGCTCGTGCCTTACCAACATGCGCTCGCCAAGCAAATCATGGGCACGAGTTTGCGCCTCCTTCCACTGGGCACCCGGACGGGGTACATTGACGCCATGGCGTATGCACTGACGCTCGAACCACCCGTCTTTACACTCAACAAGGAACTGCTGGTGTTTTTGCAGGAAGTGTGGACGCTCGTGTCGGAGGACCAACCGACTGGCTCGTCGCCCAAGGCGATGCCGACGTTGTCGGAGAGTTTTAATGGCCAAGAGTATCCGTTTGGATTGAGCCAAACGTGCCAACTGCGCATCGCAGCCATTCAATTGCTGCGCGCCGCTTTTGTGAACGACGAAACACTCAACCAGCACCAGGAAGCGCGCAATCGATTTGTCGGAGTCTTTTTCAAGTTCCTCACGGGCCAGCCGAAAGAACTTGTGGACTGCGCCCAAAAAGCACTGACGGACGTGGTCATTATGAACAAACGCAACCAGGAACGGTCGTTGCCCAAGGAATTGCTCCAGCAATGCCTCCGGCCTGTGTTGCTCAACTTGGCCGACTACCGTAAACTGACCATCCCGCTGTTGGAAGGACTCTCGCGCTTGCTGGGGCTTTTGAGCAGCTGCTTCAATGTGACGTTGGGTGAAAAGCTCTTGGAGCACCTCAAGCAATGGAGAGACCCCGAACGCATCATCAAGGCCGCCATCTGGAAGCGCGGTGAAGAACCCAATGTGGCCGCCGCGATTGTTGACCTCTTCCACCTGCTTCCCCCGTCGGATACGTTTTTGGACCCCTTGATCATGTGCGTCGTGGAGCTAGAAATCGTGCTGCCGAAGTATGGCAGCTTTGGCAAGCTGAGCTCGCCCTACCGTTTGCCGTTGGTGCGATTTTTGAATCGCTATGCAAACCAAGCCGTGTCGTTCTTCCTCAAGCGCGACCATCTCATTGACAGCACGTACTCGTCACTCTTCCAGCAGCTCATCAAACTCCCCGAAGCCGCCGCCTTGCGCCAAGTCCTCACGTCGGATTCTGGCACCGAGTCCATCATCAACGCGACGTTGACGCCGGCGATCAAGTCCCCTCTCAGTGCGACCCCTGTGACGACTCCCAAGGCCGAGGGCGACGATCTCATTCAATTGGGCGCTCAAAAAGCAGCCGCGCAGGCAATCGCCACTGCCACCGCCCAAGGCCTCACGGCATCGCTGGCAGAACAAAAGGGAAAGCAAGCGCGCGCGGCGTTCTTGCAAAAGGCGCAGAGCACGCAAGGTCTCACAACCCCGACACAGGTGCAAATCCAAGCAAACGCGCAAAAACTACACGCGCAGACGTTGACCGCGGCGCAGGCCCAGGGCCTTTCCCTCGTCCAAGCTCAAGCACGAGCCCAACAGGTCATGAAAGATTACATGTCGAAGCACTTGACCCAGCTGTCGCCACCGCCCCCCGTGACGGCTCCGTCGCTGGTCACGCAGCAAGCCCAATTCACGGCCCAAATCCAAGTGAATGCGCAAAAGGTACACGCCCAGGCGCTGGCAACCGCCAAGGCATCGGGCTTGAAGCTCGCGGAAGCCCAAGAAAAGGCCAAGCAGGCACAGACCCAGTACATTCAAATCGCGAAAGCCCAAGCGCAGGCCAAGATGGCCCGTCAGCAAACAGCACAAACGCCCACAGCCGCCACCACGGCCGCGTCCAATCTGTCGACGAAGCCACAGCAGGAAGCGTTGGAGCTGCATTTCCAAGGTATCCGGTTGGTGCGGACGCTCTCGAAACTAGAACCAATGTGGCTGGCCAACACGGGCAACGGCATGATCGACTGCATCCGGAAACTGTGGCGGTCGCCCAGCCGCGTCCAGCGACTCTTTGCCCAGGACCGACTGCCCATTCGATACCACCTCGAATCGAAGCTCTTGATCAAGTGTTTGATCCAATACTGCCGCGCAAACCCCGAAGACGTCCAGGTGCTCTTGGACATGCTGACGGTGTTTTTGCAGCACACGTCGTTTGATTTTTGTTTTTTGCGGGCCTTTTATCGCGATGAGGTTGCATGTGGCTACACAACGGCCCACAAACGCAGCATCATCCATCTCTTCTTGCGCATGCTGCGTGACGCGAGCGCATCCGAGGACCTCAAAGTCCACGCCATACAACTCCTCATCATGCCGCTCCTCAACACGTCGTTTGAAGATCCGAACACAAACAACGCTGAAGTCATGGACCCCGAAGCGGTCATGATGATGCTGCGAGAAATTTTAGCGAGCAAGGACTACCCCCAAGACACGTACCAGGCGCTCCGAATTGAATTGCTCAAGCTTGGAACGCTGCTCATCCAGCACATGAGTCGCTACGTGACGGACCACCGCAAAGAAGTGATCAAATTTGCCTGGAACCACTTGAAAGCACCGGACTTGACGTCCAAACTCTGGGCCTACGTCAATGTGTGCCGCTTTATTTCAGTCTACGACACGCCGCCAAAGATTGTCCTTCAAGTCTACGTGGCGCTCCTCCGGACGTATGAAATGGACTCGCGCTTTTTGGTGCGCAAGGCATTTGACATTTTGCTGCCGGCGTTGCCCACGCGACTGCCGTCGCACGAATTCATCAAAGCTATTAAGTGGACCAAGAAAATTGCATTTGAAGAAGGCCACATTTTGCAGCAATTGGTTCATATCTGGTATCTCATTGTGCGCCAACCAAGCTTGTTTTACCCGTTCCGAGGACAATTCATCCCGCTCATGGTCAACTCGTTGAATCGACTGGCCATCCCGCCGAGCAGCACCCAAGACAACCGCCGCTTGGCTGTGAGTGTCGTCGACTTGGTCATTGCGTGGGAAACCACGCGTCGACAGCGCGTAAAAGACAAGGCGCCGACATTGAAGCGATCGCCGTCGCCTGCGGCCGACGAAGACGATGCGGCGAACGCGGAAAAGCGGCAAAAGCTTGAAGACGGAACGTTTGCGGCTGTGCCTGCGCCCGCAGTCGCCGAAGACGATTCTGGCAATGGTAACGAAGATGATTTTGAACTGACGGGGGCCATGACGGACCTGATTGTCAATTTCGCATTTCGATTTGCTCTGGCCTGCGCCGACAAACAAGAAACCAATCGCCTCTCCAAGACTTGCGGCGAACTCTTTCATCGAGCCTTGCACTTGTGGCCGTCGGCGTCAATTCGCTTTTCGTATTTCGACAAATTGATTGCCGTGACGGCGGAAGTCATCATCATGCAATCCAAACCGACACAGCCCCCAGAAGCGAATGCGTCGATGCCGTCGTTCTTGAGCGTGCCCAAGGGGGCCCCCTTGGCGTCGTTGGCCATCTTGAATGCCGTACTCGGAATCCTCAACACACTGATTTCGCCCCAAGTGATTCAACACTCGAATCGACCTGTGCCCTACGTCGTCCAGTATGCGCCGCGGATCATGAAGTTGTTGGAGCCGTGCTTTGACCGCCAGAACAACGAAGTCCAACAGCATCTGGCGAGTTACCTGCAACACATGATCCAGCTGTATCCGCCCGAGAAGGCACCGCAACAACTTGTGGCGTGCAAATTCTACGGCTGGCTGCGCGACATCTTAAACGAGCGCCTTCTCAAAGCGGCGGCCGTTCCAAACGACCCGGCAACGCCTGGCATGCCTACAGACACATCAGTCAACAGCCCCAAAAAGCTCTTGGCTGTCAAACCCGAAGCAAACAAATCCGTGGCCAGCCCCCTAGCGGCGGCAGCGGCCGCTGTCGCAAGTCCCGCTCGACGGGACATGAGCGCATTGAACCCCATGATCAACCACGAAGCTGCTCGAATGCGATTGCTCTTTGCCCACACGCCGCACTCGACCCCCGCGTCTCGGATCAGCTGTCCCGGCGCGTACACGCTCAAGATTTTGACTGATTTGGGCAAAGAGTGCCCAAAATTCATCGACTTATTTGTGCCGGCATTGATCAAACTGGCGCAGCGCTTTACCAAGGAGCACTTGCAACACATTGTGCCGAAACCCATCACGTCGCTCGAAGGATCGGTCGGCGGCATCGATGTCGGCGTCAGCGCAGGTGCCCAAAGCAAAGACCGAGTAATGGCCACGCCGGCTCTTGCCATCGTACACGAGTACATGCAGTTGAAACAAGGACGGTCGAGTCTCATGGTCAACAACGTCGTGCGGACCAAGAAGGCCGGCGGCGGCGGCGCCACGAAGGACGAGAAGAAGAAGAAAACCGTGGCGGTCCCCAAGGACCCCACGAAACCGGTGAATCCAATCGCTAAGAAACGCGCGCTCTCCAACAACTTTACCCGAAAGGCGTCGATGGACATGCTCATTTCGTGCTTCAAGCTCTTGGCCCAGTGCTCGTTTGAATCGACCGAACACGGCCGCATGTTTGTCCAACTGCTTTCCCACTGCTTGGAACATTCCGCGCACATTCCGTTGCTCTTGGAGATCACAAAAATCGTGTCGATTATGTTTTCCGACGACTCGAAGCCAGTGTTTACCGTCAAGGACAAGGCGTCGCTGCTCTCCAAGATGGCCACGTTTGATCGACTGAATGAGATTTCCGCCCAGCCCCTCATGATCGAGTACCACCAACTCATCCTGAAGATCTGCAGCACGACGGAGCCCCTTGGCGCAAGCCTCAACCCCAACATAGCCGGCCCGTTTTTGGTCGGCCTCATGTCGAGCGAATCAGATGTCCGGAAGGAATTTTTCGTTCATTTTGAAAAACACAGCGGGCTGTCGCCGACACATCGGCTCAAATATGTCCTCGAGCAAGACTGGCAAGCTTGTGGTACCCGCTTTTGGCCCGTCATTGCCATCGAGCTGCTGCTCAAGTCGTTTTACTCGGAGAAAGTGCCATACCACTCGTCCACGACACTGCCGATGTTGTCGACGTCGGACGACGCTGCAGCTCCCCAAGCGTGGCTCAAGACACACGTGCAAACACTGGAAGCGTGGAGTCAAGTGAACACGGCCAACATTCTCGAACCGCTTTGTGAACTCATCCATGTGGACTTGGAAATGGCCAATCATTTGTGGAGCTGCGTGTTTCCGTACGCGTGGGCCCACCTCCACCCCGAGTACATGAGTCCAACGCAGAACCTCATGCGGCTCCTGTCGATGAAGTACCACCGGCGCGAGCTCAAACTGCCCTTGTCCAACGCAAGCCGCCACAACGTCGTGCAGACATTCATGGCTGGCATCATCCAAGCGCAACCCATGCCCATCTTCACGGCGGAATTGCTGCTCTACTTGGCCAACACGTACAACGTGTGGCAAGAAGTGGTACGCATTTGCGAATACCAGGTGTTGAGCCCGTTGACGTTGGTCGAAGACCGCGAACGATGGGTCGATGCGCTCGATGTCATCTACCAAGAGATGAACGAAGGGGATTGGCAAGTGGGCTTGAATGTGCAAGTGTGCCAGAAGCCTGAAACGAAAGCGGGGTTGTACCTTCAGGCGCAAGGATTTGTCCACGAAGCCCAAGACATTTACTTTCAAGCGATCTCCCAAACGGCCAAGGCGGTCAAGATCGAATCGACCAAGTTTGAAATGAAAGTGTTGGAATCGAGATGGGTCGCGTGTGTCCAGCATTTGTGTCAATGGTCTCTCATGAACGACTTTGCCAAAACGACTCAAAACCAAGAACTCATGCTTGACTGCTGCTGGAAACGGGGGGATTGGAGCTCCGCCAAGCAGTTGCTCCATGCGTCGTCCATCCAAGCGGCGTCGGAAGCCGGCTGTCCGTTGATTCGACTCAAGAAGCTGTACATTGCCATTTTGGATGGCGACAAGAAGCCCCAAGTCGATTCGCTGATCTCGCAAATTGTCGACCTGGCATTACACCAATGGCAGGGCCTCCCTCGGATATTATCCCGCGCCCACATCCCGCTCCTCCATCTTTTCCACCAGTTTGTTGAAGCCAAGGAATCAATTCAAATCATGTCGGAGATCAAACTGGCCAGCCAGCAGCACAACCTCCCCAACCTGAAACCGTCCATCAACACTTGGCGGGAACGCCTGCCCAACAAACACGAACCCATTTTGATGTGGGATGACATCCTGACGTGGCGTTCGCACATGTTTACGTTTGTGAAGAGCACATTCAGCTGGAGTGACGCGCAGCTGCTGGCATGCATGCACGACATTCCGTGGTCAATTGTGAAGTTGGCCCACACGGCGCGGAAACAGCAATTGCCCGACGTGTGCGTGCATGCGCTGTCTCAGTTGTACTCGATCCCGGCCATGGACGTTCAAGATGCATTTTCGAAATTGCGGGAACAAGTCAGCATTTGCTACGAGACGTCCAAGGATTTCCAAGGCGGCCTGAGTATCCTCAACCAAACGAATTTGGAGTACTTTGACACGCGCCAAAAAGCAGAGCTCTTCCGCATGAAGGGGCTCTTCATGGACGCATTGGGGGACAAGAACGAAGCAAACCAAGCGTTTTCCCACTGTTTGCAAATTTGCGACAGCTATGGCAAGGGTTGGTTGAGCTGGGGCCAATACTGCGACAAGCTCTTTGTGGAACGCAAGGAAATTGAATTTGCTGCTCAAACGATTGCGTGTTATCTTCAAGCCGTGCACCATCGATCGACCTATGCCCGTCTCATGCTTGCCCGAGTCTTGTGGCTCCTGAGCATGGACAACGACAAGGGGGTGCTCATTCAGGCCTTTGAGACTCACGGCAAACAACTGCCCATCTGGATTTGGATTGTTTGGATTCCGCAGCTCTTGATGTCGCTCTGTCGCCCTGAAGCCCCTCAGGTATTTTTATGTTTTTGTGTTTGTGTGCTTGATGTGGCAACTAGATTCGCGGCCTGTTGCGAGGGCTGTCGGCCAAATTTCCTCAAGCCTTGTACTACACGATGCGCGCGTTCTTCTTGGAGAACCGAGAGCTCTTTTCAATGGACAAGGACACGCGATCGTTGTCGTCCGCGCCGCCAACGCCACTGGCCTCCCAAACCCCAAAGCAGCCTTCGTTGGCCACGAGCGACATGATGTACTACCGCACTCGGTCAGGTCATGTCGTGGCCGTGCCCATGTCCCACGAACAAGTGGCTGGCATTCCCGGGCTGGTCGGGGCCAGTCGAAGCAATCCGTCGTTCTTTGGCTCGGCCACTGTCTTGACACTGGACCAGTGGATGGAAAAGGTGGCGGCGGGCGAATTACAAAAGACGGACGTGAGCCCTGTCCAATACACGGAAGACTTGCTCAACTTTTTACGCCGCTCCCACGACACGTTGGCATTTGAGATGGAGTGCATGTTGGAAGAAATGATTGTTCGGTTCCGACCCGAGCCCGAGGAAGAGTTGCTTACTGCCGTGCATTCGCTCCTCTTAAAGTGCTACCAGCTGCCCAGCTTTTCCAAGTCGGAACCGGTGCCCAAGATGCTGAAGGACACGCTCAGCCGCGTCTGCAACAAATTTTTCATCTTGCAGCCCCACCAAAAGAGTGAAAAGCACATTTCGTTTGTCAACGAGTTTAAAGATCCGTTTGAAAGCAACTTTATGCTCGCGGAAGGGTACGTCTCATTGTCTCGATTCATTCCAACGTTTTTGATGGGGGGGTGGCTCTAGCGACGAGGAACCCAACCTGTCTGTCATCATGGATCGCTTGAAATTGTGGAAGTATGTCTTGCAATGCCGCGTTCGGCGGTATGGCAAACGCAACGCCGACAAAATCTTTTTGGAAAACAGCAGCCGCCACTTGATCGAATTGAGCAGCAGCTGCCTCGAAATCCCGGGCCAATATTTGACCAACAACGAACCGATCAAGGAATTGCACGCTCGTTTGCAGTACTTTCACAGCACGACCGACGTTTTGCTCCGAAACGGGTACACCCAGCGCCGGGTGACGCTGGGCGGGAACAATGGGAAGAAGTATTCGTTCTTGGTTCAGTACGCCATGACGTACATCACTCGGTGCGACGAACGCGTGATGCAAATGCACTTGCTCATGAACCGACTTTTGATGCGTCACAAAGAAACCAAGCAACGCAACATTGTCTTCCATGTGCCCAAGGTCATCCCCCTCACGCCACGGGTGCGCTTGTTGGAAGACAGCGTCGACAACATTTCGCTCGGCGAGGTAAGCCAACACGCCACTGTAACCTGAAGTGATCCCGACGAATCATAGATTTACGAGCTGGAATGCCACTCCCAAAACAAAGACCCCGACTTCCCCGTGGAATTGTACCGCAAGAAGATGAGTGAAGTGGTTGAAAACCCCATCAATGTAAGCAGATGGGCTTTCCTCGCATGTTTGACGATGGTGTGTTATTGTAGATGAAGTTGGCCATCTACAACGACATTTGCGACCACCACGTGTCGGAGCACTTGCTGACCAAGTACATGCACCGCATCTTGCCGCATTTCGACGACCTCTTCCAATTCCGGAATGTCTTTACGTCGCACTTGGCGCTCAATTCGTTTCTCTCGTACGCAATGCACGTGGGCGAGCGCACGCCGCATAAGGTGATTTTCTCCAAGGAATCGGGTCGCTTTGTCAGTTGCGAGATCCGTCCCGGCTACGCCAGCAGCGGTATTGTCGAGGCCACTTGCCCGATGCCCTTCCGCCTCACGCGCAACTTGCACACGTTTATGACGAGCAACGGCGTGGAAGGGCCGTTCACGATCGCGATGGCGGCCGTGGCCCAGGCGCTCACGTGCGACCAGCACGAATCGATCATGATGAACCAACTGAGTCTCTTTTTCCGCGACGACCTACTCTCGTGGCACACGTCCAAGACGAAAACGCGGCTCGAGCACACGCACAGCGAGACGCATCGTCGCCTCATGGCCGAGAACCAGGTCAAGCAGCGCGTGGAAGCCAACGTCAAGGTCGTCATGGACCGCATGACGGCGCTCGCAGTCAAACCGGCCACGCAAGACGCCCCGTCGCCCCCCACGGCGGTCCAAGAGCTCATCGCCACGGCCACGAGCGCCGACTCGCTGTCGCAGATCTACCCCACGTGGTTTCCCTGGCTTTAATACTCACTGTCCCGTCGTATCTTGTAATAATATATTCGTGTTGCATTATCCTATCGTTAAAACGACGTTGGACGACCATTATCCCCTGCCGCCGTCACTTGGGTTCCACGACGCGTGGCTTGACGAGGGGATGTGAGGCGACGACATCGTGTCGGCCGAGGCAATGGAGACATGGAGAGTCTCGTGGAATGATTTCGTCCTGCGTCGGCGGAAGTAGACCACACCAATGGCGGCAACGACCTCTTCGACACCAACGACTACGACCCACTCGGAGTCGCTGGCGATGGACACCTGCCTGGCCTTGCTGATGCGAAGCGGCGAAAATGGACCTCGACAGTTTGCCATGCCAAAGTGCTGCTCGAAGAAGTCGTCGACGCGCTGCGATGTCAAACATTTAAGAGATATAGCGCCCGGGCAGTAACGCGGCAGACGCCCGCGGCAAACACGTTCAACTGGGCGAGGGAGCCCGTGGATCTGGCGAGTGCACCGGCGGACGGCCAGCCAGTCTCGGTCAGCATGAGCTTGGACGCGAGGCGGGGGTTGGCGCGCGTCCACTCGTCCTTGAGTTGCTGGAGGCCACTGGCCACGATTGTCGCAGTTCTAAAGAAAGGGTGGGTGTTGATGCCTACGACGTCGCATTGATCCAAGAAAGGCCACGGATGCGCGATGGCGAGAGTACTTCCGTGTTGCGTTGGATGATGCCAACTTTGACATAGGACACGTTGCTTGATGTCGGCAAGGAGATGCACCAAGCCATAGTCGGCCCCCACCACAATCGTTTTTCAACGACGCGGCGTCGTTGGCCTCACTGTCCATTGGGTCGTTGTCGGAGTAGGGGCGGAGTCATATGGAGTAATATTTATTTTATATTGTTTTCACAACTTTGACTTCCTGAGTCAAACATCTCTTGTGTGTGCCCATCACCTTGAGCGATGCGATGATTCTCCGTCGCAAACAAGTCGGTTACAGGTTGAGCCATCATTGAATATCAGACTGGTTGGATGGGGGATCGAAACGATATATTTTTGGGTCAGTGTCCCTGACCGAGCACGAAGATCGGAGTTGGGCGATTGCCTGAGAAATCTTGGTTCACGTTCAATGTGCATTCACTCAAAATATTTACCCTCGCAGTGGGCTCCACAACAACTCGCTTTCGGTCAGGGACAATAATTACAATAATCCTCTTACGACACGCAAAGCGTTGGCCCTGGCGCTGAATCACTCGTTTGAGGAATTCCGCACCAAGATCGCGCGGATGTAGTCGGGCCGCCGCTCGAGCTTGGTCGAGGCTAAGGACCTCGTGCCAACGGAACCCCATCACGTGAGTCGGGTCTTTAAAATGGCCACGCGCATGACCGCGCCGACATGGAAGCCCCAAGCGATGGTGGCATGGATGAAGGAAATCTAGCGGGTTGTGGTGGCGGAAGAGCGCGGCGTCCTCGCCTTCAACTGCCTCGCCCTCGGCGCGGTCTTCCGCCATGCATGGGTCGACTTGGTGCGTGAATTGGGTCTCGAAGAGGACCGACTCGTTCAACCCAGCGGCGTGTTGAAGATGCTGCACGCATGGGAACATGACGGCATCCAAGATGGTGGGTCGCCACATTGCATCAGTTACATGTGTGCAAAGGGTCGCCTAAACATAGCGACCAGTAGAAGACAGGATGCCTTGCATCCATTCATGTTAGGAAGGTTAGATAACAACCAATGCACTCACTTCTGAATCTCCCATCGGCCTCACAGCCGACGCGCTCGCATCCTCTCACCTGATCCTACTCGGACAGGTTATGAGCGGTCAACGAGCCAGAGAAACGTGATAAGCTCGCACCGAAGTCGACGAAGTGCGTCTTCCTCGGCTACCTCGAAACCAAGAAACCAAGATGGCGTACAAGTTGTACGACTTGGAGGCCCGAAAAATGACAAGCTACGTCCACGTCCGCTTCTCTGAGCACGACTTCCTGGGAGTGCGCACCTCCTATCGATGAGTATTTGGTCACGAAGGACGACGACGACGAGGAACTTACCCAAGTTGATGACAACGGCTCAAGGCCCTCCACTACCCCCGAGTCCTGGGTGACTCGACTCCATTCGGCGTGGCACGGCAACGATGGCAGCATCCCAAAGGATGATGGCGCTACTCATGGGTCCCCTCGGAGATTGACAGCGTTCGACACACCAGTCGTGTTGCAACGCATGGCCCCTGTGGCGGCGCCTCACACCGCCGCCCCCGCGAAGAGCCATTTCAAGGTCCCGCGTGCGGCGGCGTCGGCACCGCCCAAGAGCCAAATGAAACGCCCGAAGAGCGCCTTGAAAGCTGGGGTCGGCGCTGGTGCAACTCCCGCGCACATGGGCGGCGTCACGTTGCGCCCGAGGGACTCGATCAAGCCCCCCGAGCTCTACCGCGAGAACTTGTACGGCGAGACCTATGAGACATGGCTTCAGGAAGAGCATCGCAAGCGTGGCTTGCCAATGCTAGACCCCGAAACCACCGCCATCCTAATCGAAGAGATTGAGTACGCCTGACCTGCGGCGGACGGTGTCCCCCAGACGCACGAGGAGGCCAAGCGATCGCCCGAGGCAGCCCAATGGCGCGAGACGCAGTTCACCCAGCTACGTCAACTCAATGAGCAAAAGACTTGGAAACTCATGGACTTACCACTGGGGTGCAAGGCCATCGGCGTCCGCTGGGTCTTCGCCAGAAAGACCGACTCGAAGGACAACGTCGTTCGCTACAACGCCCGCCTAGTCGTAAAAGGATACAGTCAGCTCGCGGGCATCGACTTCAAGGAGACATACTCACCCGTGGTGAAGATGAACTCCATCCGCGCCATCATCGCCCTTATCGCCTTCAAGCACTGGATCGCACTGCAAGGCGACGCGGACACGACCTTTGCCCAGGCGATGATGGAGAAGGGAATCTTCATTTTTGTCGATCAACCATCCGGATTCAGTGATGGCACCACGCGCAGAATGCTCCTGCTCAAGGCGCTCTATGGCCTCAAGCAGGCAGCACTCGCGTGATACAACCACATCGGCAAGATCCTGCGTGCCATGGGCTTCCGCCTCAGTGCCTTCGATCCTTGCGTCTACCTACGAGGGTCAGGCAATGCACTGGAGATCATATGCACGTACGTCGATGATTTCATCATCGTCGTGCGCACGGCAGCCCAAACCGACGCGATCTTGGACCAACTTGAGCGCCGCCTGCGCATGAAGCGCTAAGGGGAGCTACACTACTTCCTGGGCATCAATATGGTGGCGGCGCCCAAGTCGCCACATTGCATCAGTTACATGTGTGCAAAGGGTCGCCTAAACATAGCGACCAGTAGAAGACAGGATGCCTTGCATCCGTTCATGTTAGGAAGGTTAGATAACAACCAATGCACTCACTTCTGAATCTCCCATCGGCCTCACAGCCGACACGCTCGCATCCTCTCGCCTGATCCTCCTCGAACACGGCGACAATCCACTCGAGCGCGACTGGAAGGTGACAAGACGCCAACATCCGCAAAATCAAAACGTGCCCCTTGAGAAGACATTGTCGCTCGCGGACTCGGCGCCAGAGCCCCGCTGTTGACGAAGCAGCCGCAATTGTTGCGGTCGTCGAAGGCCGGATGGTAGAAGCATCTTTGAGTCGAGGCATTGATGAATGACGTGTTGTAACCTGAAGGAATTTGAGTGTCGAGTGAGCCGTTACGGTGATTTGCGATTTGTATGCCGCCTGAGATGGGTCACGACCAACATTCTGTGTGCAGACCCGGCGCACCTATCCACCGCACGACGACGGCTGTACTGAGAGTAAATGGAGTCGGAATCTTCTTCGTCCTCATGTGCCATCCGTGTTGTCGTTCGTGTACGCCCCATGAACGAGAAAGAAAAGTCGAGTGGCCAAGCGCCCATTGTCACGACAACAACCAAGGCGCTTCAGTTGCGGCAAGTCCAAGGTCGAGGCGGCGGTGATGGCGGCGCGCCGAACATCGATGCGAGCCAACCGCCGCGGAAATTTCTCTTTGATCAGTGTTATGGCGAATCGTCCAACGACAAAGTCGATACGATCCAGCAGGAACTTTTTGACGACATTGGGAAAGACCTCGTCGCGAATGCCTTTGATGGCTTCAATTGCAGTGTCTTTGCCTATGGCCAGGTAACTCGTTGAACATTTCGAGAGCATCGTTTCCCACGTCCGTTTGTGCAGACAGGGAGTGGCAAGACGTACACGATGGTTGGCGACAAGTCAGCGACGGGCAAGGGCTTGATCCCGCGCATCTGTGAGGCGCTCTTTGATGAAATCGAGAAAGCGCGCGTCAAGGAGAGCGACACCAACGTCGACCAACACAAAACTGTGTTTGGCGTCCACGTACACGCTCGTCCACACGACCATCTCACCTTGCGGTAGATGAATTATTGCGAAATTTACAAAGAAAAGGTCAAAGATTTGCTCGACGAGACCAAACCTGTGCTCGCGCGCACGGGGTCGCAGCCGCTTTCGCCGTTGCTTTCTCCTGAAGGCGATGGTCGAACGCTCAAAATCCGCGAGCACCCGGTCCACGGCCCCTTTGTCGAAGGGCTCATCACGCGCTCGGTCGGGTCGTACGCCGAGGTGCATGCCGTAGCCCGTTGTTGGATCCGTAATCAGCAGTAGATTGAAGAGGAACTCTTGGCGGGGCAGAAATTGCGCACCGTCGCGGCAACACTCATGAACCCCACGTCGTCGCGGTCGCATGCGATCTTCACCCTTATTTTCACGCAAGTTGTGCCTCGACGACTCTATTTCTTGGCTTTGACAAGACATGTGTAGACGCGCGTGGACCCCGTGACTTTGTTTGCCCATGAAAAGGTACGGACGACGACCGACCACTTGTCTCTTGCTTATGCGATGCCAGACGTCCAAGATTTGTTTGGTGGACTTGGCGGGCTCGGAACGCAGCGACACATCTGGGACGTCGGGCGAGCGGCTCAAGGAAGCGTCCATGATCAACAAGAGTTTGTTTACGTTGGGTCGGGTCATTTCATCGCTCGGGGCGAAGGAGCGCATTCCGTACCGAGACAGCACGCTCACGTGGTTGCTCAAAGAGTCGCTTGGGGGCAATTCCAAGGTACGTGCGCATTGTGCTTGCATTGGACCAACACGGACACGCAGACAACCATGTTGGCCATGGTGAGCCCCTCGTCTGGCAACTACGAAGAAACATTGAGCACGCTCCGGTACGCGGAATCCGCCAAGAAGATTATCAACCGCGTCGTCGTGAACGAAGACCAAAATGCCGCGATCATTCGGCAGTTGCGCCAGCAAATTGAAGATTTGAAAGGCCAGCTGCTGAGCTCGCAGCGCCGCCGCAGCTCCGAGACAAGCGTCGGCCTCGTCAAGTCGCTACTCGAGCGCGAGGAACTCTTGGGTCAATTGCAGCGCGACGCCAAGCGGAATGAAAATTGCATCCTCCTCCCTGTCGCCCACCCCTCGTTGATCAACCTCCAAGAGGACTTGCTCGAAAACGAGCCCCTGGCGCATGTGTTGGAGCCGGGGCTCACCGTCCTCGGGTCCAACCCGACGCCGTCGCTGGACGACTGGAAAGTAGACTCGCCCTTGGGGGACGTAGTACGTCAGCAGGTTGTTGGAACGGGCGTGACTGTTTTTACAGATATTTGACCAGACTGAAAGCCAAGCAGTGCATCCAATGCATTTGGTCCACGATGCCGAGAACCTCCTGCCGTTGCATGCGAAGATCTTGAATGACAAGGGCTTTCTGACGGTCGAACCTTGGCCTTCTGCGATGGTGCTCGTCAACGGTAGATTTTTTCTATCAGTGGGCAGAGGCCTAACACAAAGCATGGCTAGATGTACATATCACGAGCTTTACGACGTTGAAGCACCGAGACCGCTTGCAGATTGGCGATCGCCACTTCTTTCGCGTATTTGGTACACGCAAGGTTAAATTCACGCACCCTGAACCTGTTTTTTAGTCCCATGCGACGCCCTCTTCCGACGGAACACAAGTAAAACAGACAATCACACTGATGGTAGGCCCATCATCGTCGTACTTTGAACAAATAACGAGTGGTTTTATTTGTTGATAGAAGCGAATTCTTTGTGCGTCCAAGCGGGCATTCCGTATCGATTCCAACGCGAGGTGTCCAGCGACGTATCGATTCGGATGGACGACGATGACTCCCCTGGAATTACGTGGGAGCGATCGTTGTTTCTCGAGCGACTGCAAACCTTGCGGGCCTACAATGCCGACAACGTAGACAAAGAAACGCTTGTATCGATGCTGGGATTGCCTCCTATCCGACCAGTTGAGATGCCTGCCACAGACGAGGAAATCATTGAGAAAGACGAAGTCCACGTTGAGGTGCAGACGGATACTGTGGTTGACGATGATCACGCACACACGGATCAACTATCCGTTGAGATCCCTCCCACAAGCAACAAAATCGATCCATTTTTTGAAATTCGATCCAATGCCGTTCGATTGATGGGCCAGGCCCGCTTGTATGTCGGCTTTGGAATTTCAGGCTCAGCGGCCCATGACAATGTGTTGCAAGGCATGTATCGCGTCATTTCTGTATTCGACCCTGTGGGCACACACGTTGCATCCATTACTTTGGAGCTTGTCTATGAATTGAAGAAAGAGGCGACGAAAACGCCTGAATCATTGAAATGGACTGTGAAAATCCTGTGGAAGGAAGTTCGATTCTACGTTGCAAGTGCCTCAGAGGGAATTTACATTACGTATCAGTTGTGGGATCAATCCAAACAAGGGTACGTACGCCATGGTCTATCATTTATTGTGTGTTCATTTTGGCGTTTGTAGATCCACACCCAAGTGCACGAGTTCCACAGGTGTGTTTGCCCTATCGCATTCCGTGTCGTGTGATATTGTGTGTCCCAAAACGCAGTCCTTGGCAGACATTCTCCAAGGAGAGTGCGTCGGCATGGACGTATGGGGATGGGGACGGATTCCTGCGTCGCCGCCAGCCTCGATCAAGTCGACTTCGTCATCTGATTCGGTCTCAACTCTTGCTTCCACGCGCCAACAACATGCAGTCAAAGTTGACGTTTTCGTTTCCGTTGACGTTGAAGAACGCATGCAAGACGGGCTGTTTACACCCGTGTCAGTCAAAGATGATGGCACGCTGAGATTGTCGCAAAATTCATCGCGTCGGATTACCATTCGAGTCGTGCAAGCAGACCAGCAACCATTTTGCTTGCAATCCATTTCTCAAATTCGACTCGCACCAGAGCAAAACATTGGGCACGCGAAAGGCATGACTCAATTCGAAGCTGCTACTGTGTTGGGCTCTTCGACCCTTGGTGGATTCTTCAAGCGCTACGGCGCTAAAGAAGTACGTTGTTCGGCTTGACAAACGTCATGGTATATCTCATTGTAGGTGCCTTTACCGGCCGAAGATTGGTCGTTGTGGTCAACGTTGGCCTTTCGTACGCCCTTGCAAATTGATCCCGAAGCACGGTCGATTGTTTGTACAATGAAATGGGAGGTTAAAGGGCCAGAAACCGTGAGTGTTCGAGGTCAGCGTCGAGTGTTTCGAGTTGCTTTGGCTCTGGAAACGACGTTGTCAGCCGTACCTGCGATTGTGTCGACAAAATTCACCACAAAATGTCTGGCGAAGTTGAAGAAAGAGACAGCTTGGTGGGCTCGAGAGCAAGTCAGTCGCATGCACCGCCTGGGACATTGGTTTGCTATCGACGTGGGAAAAGAAGAAATGACTCCAAGCGACGTGGTAGCCGAAAAGTTGTTGGATCATTACGGGCAAGGCATGGAGAAATTGCAAGTCGCGCATGCGTTAGAGCAATTCCGACAGCAGCTCGTTGCTGAAAATGCATTGAAGGAGTTGACGTCTGAACGGCAGCACTCAATCTCGACGTCAAATTTCCTACTGCAGAGGCAAAGTGATGAATGGGTCATTCAGAGCACGAAATTTCCCGATTTGGCAGTGCACGTCGCATCTGGGGTCACGATGTGCAAGCCTGGGGAGTTTCACTATCCCCATGTTTCTCAAGCTATCACTGATCCCACGTCCCTGGACCCATTTGCAGGTGAAATGAGCGGCTATCTCATGCTGAATGCATCAATGGCATGGAATCGACGATGGTTTGTGCTCCAACGACCCTTGTTGTACTGCTACAAAACATTTGCTAAAAATGATCTTGTTGGTGTATTAGACATTTCGAAATGTGAATTAGTTGTTGACAAAGATGCCCTATTTCCATTTTCGTTCCGATTGACAAGTACAGTTGAAAAAACACCATTGACTTGGCAGCTGCAAGCCTCAACTGCGGATGAAATGAGGGTATGGAACACGAGCATCAAACCGTCGAAAGGAGCATATCTAAATGATATGTGAAAGAAGTGCTTAATTGTAATGAACTCCTGTAGAGTAAAACTTTACTGGCACACTCAAGCGAATAGTACTATGTATTAAGAACGAAATGAAACATCGTCAATATCTATGCAGGGACACCTTGTCGCTTTGGAATCCATGACATTTCTTTCGCGAGCAACTTTTCGTAGACATATGATTCTGTCCCATTCATATGATTTGATGGTTTGGCTTCCAAATACATGATAAAGAAGAGGTAGTTCCACAGGTTATGTTCCACTTCTGTGTGATTTTTGAAATTATTCGTCAAACCCTTGACAACACCTCGATACTCAATGTCGTCCTTCGTATCGTTACAAACCAAGCACGTATTTTGTTCAATCTCGAGCTTGCGCTCGGATGATTCACGTAACGAAGTGAACGAATCGATAATGATACCCATAATCAAGTTAACAAGGAGAACCAAAATGAAGATATAGAATGCCAAGTCAAAGACAAGGCGCTCATGAAATTGCTCGATCAGTGAATAATCGAGAGGATGGGATAATGCATTTGACATGTAGTCTCCAATACCACCGCCACTCAAAAGACCATAATGCATGTACGTGAAATAACACTGCATCATAGACGAACATTCGAAATCACCTGACGTATCTTTCATCAAATCTTGGTAGCGAAAGAAGCCAACAAGTGAAAACAAGTATATCACAATTGCACCAAAAGCCATTGTTACACCAAGAGGAGCTAAGTTAGACGTGATTGCTTTCAACTACAAATTAAATTGATGAATAATAAGATTTTCACCCGCCTACTTACGATGTTCGACAAGCGCGGATTAATTGCCAAAATATCAAGCAATGGGAGTCCATAGTACACGTAACAAGTTGCCATCGAGTCGTGATTCAACCCAAGAAATGCGAACACAGTGTAGGTCGTAAATACAAACACATTGGCTCTTGTGATCATATCCATAAATGCATTAAACCAAAAGAGGAGATTCGAACCAAACCCTTCATCGTTTTGCACAACTTCACCTTCAATATATGAAAAATGATAAATATCCCCAACTTTTCTGAAGGATAATGCGATCAATACAAGTACATACACCCCTGATACTTTCATAATCACGAATGTGACTTCGTCATCGAAATCGTACTCCATAATAATAGCTGCAAAAAAGGCGAACCAGCCAACTACAAGGGAACTTTATGAACGATAAATACTTGCTCACACAGTACCAATTGTATATCCAGTAACACCCAACGCATCCCATAGCTCCTTGTTTCTGTCTTGCCTCGACATTCTCCGTAACTTTATCGGTTTCAGTAATTGTCTTGCATACGAAAATGTAGCCTCAGTAAAAAAATTGTACAACCACAAAGAGCTACACATGATGCAAAAGATCCCACCAAATACTGACAACAGCCATTCAACCTAAAATCATTGACGTTAGTCCTCGGTAAAACATTTCAGTCTGGTTTACATAGATATTAACGACGGGACTTCCGGTGTCCGGGTCAATTAGGAGACCAAGAACCATAATAAAGTTTATGTACAGGCATACAACGAACATCCACCAGCGAATTGTTGACTGCCATTCGTTCATCCATGCGTATTCTACATTTGTAGCCAGTACGTGGCGAGTTCGTAGTTCTTCCGCAATATTTCTATAACAGTATCGTTAAGACTACAACATCAGCCTTATAGTTTGACCTGGCCTCTGCCGATGTAAAAGCAGATAACTGATTGTCTTCCCCCAAATTCATAATGTTCAACAAACGTCGTTTTTCAGGAAGCTTCAAGAATTTAGCTTCTTTTGGCTGAGGAAAATGAACTGTAATAGCTAAGTCACCCCGCACGACTTCAACACTTATAATTTCGTTGGCAAAATACTCAACTTCATCATATTCAAGAAGCGATTCTTTCCACCGTTTCTCAAAAGCAGAAAACGTATCATCCATTTCCATTGAAAAATTGGGCATGAGCGAATACGCTACACGGAGTAGCTCGACCGATTCCAGAAAGACAATATCAGCAAGTTCTAAATTCTTCTTTGATTTTTTGAGTTCCTGTACTTTGGTCATATTCTGCTCCGCATACATCAGTATATTTTTACATACCTTAATTTTCAGTCGATTTTCAGCCAACACTTGGAGCATTGCTTCAGGGCTCAAGAGTTCTGCAAGATGCAAATGGATAATGTAGTCACCACGGCCTTCTATGAGGGACAACAATAGTTCGTTTGAACGATATTTTAAGTTTGCCAGTGGTAGAGGATGCATTCCATTTTCGCATTGAAGTTGTCTTAAAGAAAGGTCTGAACATAAGCGTGGTACAACCGATTCCGCAAGGAATTGTTGGTTTTCCAAACATGGACCTTGGCAAGCTTCGCTCAAAAATGTCATTGAACATGATAGAATTTCAATATTGCGCAAAGTAAATGTTCCACCGGCCCGACTGCAAATGCGAGATATCAAATTAATAACAGTATCAAGGATACTTCTGTTGAATTTGCCACTGCGCATCATATTTTGCCAGTTAGCATGGTGCCCCTCACAAAGTTGCTGGAAGAGCTTCAAAGAAACTACACTAAGCTCGTGAGACAGACCATCCACATGTGACATCAAAAATTCAAACAAATATGCTTTGAACTCCTCATTCAACGATTCATACCCAGCATAAAGTGCGTCTTGAGATTCCTGGAA
This sequence comes from Aphanomyces stellatus, assembly GCA_009835185.1. Taxonomy (NCBI): domain Eukaryota; phylum Oomycota; class Saprolegniomycetes; order Saprolegniales; family Verrucalvaceae; genus Aphanomyces; species Aphanomyces stellatus. Next base: position 24,554 of record VJMH01005102.1, on the reverse strand, counting down.
ACCATCGGCAAGCAACTCTGCAATTAAGGTCATCGCTAAGCGGTTTTTGATTGGGTTTGAAATTTCTTTTGTGCTTTCTTTAATACACCAAAACACTAACGAAGACGCATTGGCCCTAACAGCTGCGGATATCCATTTTTTCCAAGTCAATGTAGCATACAAGAGATACTTTTCATCAACAGTGCTTCTGTCTTCTGCAATGACACGTTTTGTCGACAACGACTGGATAAACACACGAAGACCCAACATCGATACGGATGAAGAATATGTGATGAGTCGTACTAAGGACTCCATAATTTTTTGGATGTCGAGAGGTTCCGCTGAAGTCTTCCAGCTGTTATAAATGTTCAAAATGGTGGTATCATCAATTGTAATGTTTTCTTCGTCCTCAATTGATTCTTCTGGCTCAGCGTCAAGCGAAGTGTAGCTATTTCCTCCAACAACGCGTGTTTTTGATTTCACCATGTGCATTTTAGAAAATGATTTGCCTTGCTGACGGTGAGTTCCGTTTTTACGCAACCTCTTCTGGTAGGACTTGTCTCTTTGATGAACGATTAATTCTATTAAATCAGGTCGCCTTGAAACTTCCTTGTGTTGAACATCAACCAAATATTCAATGACTGGGATGAGATGTTTCAATTTGGACTTTGTCTTCAATTTCTCTGCTGACTTAAATACTGATGACGGAATGGTTTTTCGAGTTTCCATTGCGACCAACAACGGAGCCATTCTGTTTGTCAAGAGATCTGCCGTTTCTTTGTAAAACCTAGCTTCGCAAGCTTTTGGGTCCAAGGCTTTTTTCGTCGTCTCGTTTGATTCCGTTGGGTAATATGAGCTTCGGATTTCATGAACTGTCAAAGAGATTTGTGCCATATTTGAGCACATAGACGGAATGAGCAGTGAACCCAGGACACCATCCAAACGTTGTTGAGCATTGGTACAGCCGAATGGGTGTGACTTTGAAAATTGGTCAAGAATTGAAGCAATTTTATTCATAAGGTCATACATTTTGTCGTGGAATTCTGTCACAACTTTGGACTTATTTTTCTTCTTCACTAAAGCAATCCACGCCCTTACATAAGGTACTATGCCGAGACAAAGGACACTTTCATCAAATTCATTTTCCAAGTGCCGAACACAAAATTCGAATGCAGGGAAAAGACAAGACAATTTGGTAGTAACCCATGAGGTTTCTAGGTCACTCTCGAAGTACAAGGTCGTGATTAACTGGAGTCCGGCCCTTTGGTGCGACAATGTAGCATTTAAATTTGTCACTAAATTCATTATCCAATCCAACGTCAGCAAAGATTTGCTTTCAACATGACCATATAAGCTTTCGTTTGTCGAGCCTTTTGCAACAATGCATAGCAATTCAAAAACGTCGACATACTTTGGGAACGATGTAACAAGAGTTTTCAAATCAAACGACGAATGAAATAGGAACATGATTGTTTCAAATTTCCACTCTTCACATGCAGATTGACGAAGTAAGTATAGAACGCATCGTCCTGCAGACTCGTTATAGTGTACATGCTGGAGTAGTGCTTTGAATACCTATTAAAGTTATAGGGTAAATGAATCATATTCATAGTAGCAGAATACCTCGGTAAATCGATTGTCCAGCACAGCGTACGGCTGGTGAAGTAATAATATCACCAAATCCGCAAGGTCATCAACAAGATTCGGTCTTGAATTCACCAGAGGGGTCATTAAATTAATGAGAGATAAACTCAACTCTTCTGAAAAATATGGCGCGAGTAACCTGAGTATGTATAAGAGGTCTCGGACCAATGAAACACGATCCTCAAGAATTTTCTCTTTAGACTGACGATACAAGTACAAAGATTCGTTGTCGCCAAGATCGAATGGTTGTACTGTTGACAAGTAATACCGCCATTCAACAGACAGAATTTCATTCGGAGGGACAACAAATGCATTTTGCATTAGAGCCTCCTTGATGTAAAATACGATTCTCTCAGGTACATGCGCCAATCGTAGCAGAGTCAAATTAGAAGGGGCCCCCATTCGCCACTTCTTGACAATTAAAGATGCTTGCTGAAGTAAAAAAGTTGGTGGCTTAATTTTCTTCTTTCGCAAGTCGCCATTAGTCTTGATTTCAATTGATCCGCGAATAGCATGGGCACTGCTATTGAATAAAACTTTCGATTCCCGAAAAAGTTCTTGTAGAAGAGCATGATCACTCTTCTTTAGAAGTACACATATTGGTTTATCGACTTCAAGCCAAGGAAAGGAGTACTCAGGTAAAATTTCAGAAAGATTTAGGAAAGCTTCTTGGGCCACCACAGTATCCACATGATTAAGTTGGCTCGATAAATAATGGACCATAGCCTCTTTTACAGTTAATTCAAATGCTTTCTGAGATTTTGCAACGATGGAAAATCTAGTCAACTTTCGAACAATTGGCAATAATCGGCGCTGACAAGACGCTACCTGCAAAATGAATTAGTCCATAAAATACTTTAATACATACTATCGATGTCCCATTAGTTGGTCGACATAACAAGTTGTATGGATCATTTTCTAATTGACGCTGATCGTCGAATTTGAGAACATTGTCCCATTTCATGCCAATAGCATAGAGCCACTTTGTAGTCCGCGTGCATTTTCCTTTTTCATATGTATACCAACCAATTTCAATGAAGCTGTCCATAAGTACCAAAACACGTTCAATAAGTCCAAAATATGCCGAATCAGTGATGGTTGCCAGATTAAGACTGTTTTCAATTAAAGTTTCAAGCTGCTTCATTTGAGGTAGGGGCAGGACAAAAGGTTCATCAAGATTAAAATATAAACTGGTGAGGCGAACACTGTCTTGGATATCGAGTACCGGGATGTACAAGGACTGAATTAGCTCCAAGTACAATGAACGAATGGGAAATGACAGCGATGTCTTACAAGCACCTTCAATTAAGAGATTCAATGGAAAGTGAGAGTGAAAATAGGGCCGAACTTCAACATTATTTTTACTCAATGCAGAGGCCAATTTCAATTGATGCAAGTATATCATGTACCACTTCTCCAAGGGTGCAACCCCCCCTTGTCCGGCAGCAGTGGTCTTCCCGATGACACTTACAATTTCATGCAATGGCACCGACACGTGGAAATCGTCGATTTGAGAATTGAGTAAGCCTAATGCTTGAATATTTTCGCGATGCACGGCCGTGGGTGAATTCAATCGACCACTACAACGATCATTCCATCTCACCCATATCGTACCATCACGTTGAGTTGTGTCTATCGACATAATATCCCAATTGTCGTCCCATGTTTTAGTGATATTAATTTCATGATCATACAATTTGTACGATACAAGAGGGTCATCTCGTTTTGTTAGGCACAACGCAATCAAAAACTGCGCTTTATTTGTCCAACTGAGAGAGTCCATATTATTCTTTGCTTGAAGAGCATCAAGGAGATATGCAACCGTACTGGAATTCTTCGCTATCATAGTCGTCATAATAGTTCTAGCATCAACATATTTTGACGCAAATTCCATGTCTAATCCTGATAGAATTTTAATTTGACCAATTGGATGCTCGAATTGTTCAACCAAGAAAGATTCACAAATTTCGTTCCCAACCACCAAAACCCTCATGGCTCGAAAAAAATGTGTCTAATAAGATTGTGAGAATAATCTATGCAAAAAGAGCTACCATCATTTCGTCGGCTCCATCAACATGCAATATGGAACGAAAAACCGAAGTTGCAAGAAACATAGCTTCCAGAAATACCAGATTTGTGCAAATGTGTTGGAGCTTTTCAGTCACTCCATTGTTCAAACGGGTTTCCATTAAGTCGCACATTTGTTTGCATGTAGTTAACACTAAGTCTATACTCTGTTTCAGTGCCTAATGAAACGTAAGCGAGAAAAATTAAATCCGGTCGAACAAACCAATTCATCGGTTTCATCCCCAAGAAAACACATCGCTGTGTGCACCAAACTCAACAATGATTCCCGCCAGCTGCACACATGATATATTTTCTGGGTGAACTCAGAGGAGAGCGGACTACATGTTAACCAAGACCCGACATTATTCCAAACTACCTACGACATTTGTGAGCAAGATTTTGCATACTTTCTCACCTTATCTTGTAAGGTACTTAATGACCATTGGCGACCACATTTGGAGCACGAATGCGTAAATCGGTGTGCATAATGTTTTTCGATATCACTTCCATGATCCTTGAGGTTATCAAGCTCTTTTGTATCAATCTTTATTCGAGCAGCAGCGGAACTTTGAGCAGGATGAACCAATGACGCTAAAACATGTTCTCTCCCGGTGCAAGGGCAATCCATACTCAAAACAAACCTTGAAGACACGTGTCTGAGAGAATATAGATTACTGTCAAATGAATTTCCCAGTTCAAATGCTGAAGTAATTTGATGATTTTCTTGTTCAACTTTAAGCGGTGCAGTGCATGGCAGAGGCAAGTGTCGCATACCATCTCCACATATATAGTTTACCCCATGTTTTAATAAAAAAGGGCTATTGATCAAGTGGTCATTTACACTGTGAATACTCAAAGTGAACTTTGTTTTTTCATGATTCGAAATCAAATACACAGGTTTGGACTTACGACTACCTTTGGAGGTAGTAGGAACGCATGCACTCACGAGTTTTACTGCCGCCGAAGCAGTTAATTCCGGTGAATTTAACGAAACAAATTGGAACCAAGAGTATGCAGACGCAAGATGATCCAAACACACCTACGCAACTTAACAGGGAAGAGTCAATTGATCGAGCATACATTGGATTCGAAAGTAGTGGACATTGGATTTATTCTCAAATACTGCTGAGACTTGATATGAAAAAGCTGAATAATTGTATCAGAATCGATTAAATTGTTCGACTTGAGAGCTTGAGATAACTTTATTTGGTTCCGTTTTTTTTCCCTGTTAACATTGTAAAATTAAAATTTAATTTAGATATACCGTTCGCTTTCTGCATATTGGTCAGAAATTTGAAAATATGGATGTTCCACAACAGACATATCAACGTGGTCATAAGCCAATTTAGGGTGGATTCTAAAGACGTGCTCTTCCCATTCGGAGTCCACAGGAGTGGGCTGCAAGTGCTTTGAAATAAACCCATTGCAGCCAAGCGCCATATTTTCATCAAGAGAAAGATATACAAAGTCCCCCATTCGAATGGGTTCCATTGTAGATGAAGTGCGCTGTTTCACAACAGTTGGGTTTGTAGTAGATTTTTCAAGTTCTGCTAACTTGCGGAATCGTGCATACAAATCTTTTCCAAAATTAGTGTCTTTATACATAGCTAAAGACATGGCCGTAAACCCATTCTAAATTTAATGATCAGATATTATTGAGTATGTCCACAAATCTGACCTCATTTTGGGAGTGTATGCTCGCACCACTTTGAAGGAGTAACTCAGCAGCTTTTTTGTCCATAATTATGACGGATTTCATCAAAGCGGTGCAACCGTCCTAAGGATAGTGTTATGTTAGTGTTATGTGCTTGAATAAAACGTCGATAAACCTTGTCTACGGCTTCAACTGATGCGCCAGACATAAGCAAGAGCTGTAACATATCATGCCTCTTGTACATCGCTGCTATAATTAGCGGGGTTTGACCATCCTAGTGTAATCTCGATTTTCATGTGTGTCAAAGGGGTTATAATTATACCTTGTTTGCAGCATTAATCATTGCTCCTCGGGCAAGGAGGTATTCGACAACTTTAACTGAAGAAGATATCACGGCATGGATAAGCACTGTTTCTGCCGAGTACTCATCCTATCAAATTGAATGAAGTTCCGTTTCGCCCCACGGAAGTACCGTGCAAGAATTTTGGACGTCTGATCTTGCTTCGACCAAACTTTCAACCACACTGAGGCCAGCAGCATTCGTAACAGCATATTGTAGTGCAGTCATGCCAATCTATGTAAATACATAATTTTTGCCAAATGTCTATCACGCACATGATCACGTTTTGTCACGTCTGCTCCACGGGATAAAAGTTCGCTTACAATTTCCAATGACCCTGCTTGCGCCGCCATCATTAATGGCGTTTGGTTTTCCTGGAAATTTTGTCACGTAAATTCCTGATAAAATCCTTTACATCGTTTTCGCAGTTAATGTCGACGTTGTACTGTAGAATTGCCCTCACAACTTCTATCTTCCCTGCGTAACAAGCTTTGTGAAGCACTGAGTCTCCGTCCTAAATAACAATGAAAAGAAGATCACTGGTCGATATTACAATTGTTTTCGCCATAACATCACATTTAGCTGTGAGAAGTAGATTCACATTTTTCGTTTGCCCTCTTCCTGCGGCGTAATGCAATGCCGAATGCAATTTCTACGAGAAATGAAATGGTATGCAAAAAACAAAACAAACCTCATCTACTGCTAGAACGTCACATTTCTTTTCCAGAAGAAGCTCAACAATTTCAACATTTCCTGAATTTTGAACGCATTGAATCAATGCTGTTCGTCCATCCTAACGAAAGGAGTTGGTTGAGTCAAACTACGAACCTACCTTGTTAGCAAGGTTTAAGGATGCCTTCCTGTCAAGTAGCTCCCTCAGGCTCTTGATACATTCCACACTTGTGGATGGATAACCCTAGTACAAAATTATACATAAAAATACCGATTGCGTTTACGTCATTAATTGTGTCCTTGGATAGCTTTTCATCAGTTATATGTACAGTCGTCTAACAAATCTATAATCATAACCGATCATGGAAGAACCATACCCTATCTTCTCCACGTGCTGCAACCATCAGCGCAGTGTCATGCTACACAGCCTTGAAATTTTGAATCGGGCGAGATTTACCTCTTCATCTGTGGCATTAATATCGAAACCAACTTCCAAAAACCAGTGCAGAATTGAGGCATCGCGACCTGCACTTTCAACAAAGCACTTTGAGAGCGCAGGTTGGAGTGCCTAGAACCAAATAAGCTAGCATAAAGGGGATTACTGTTGCTGACATGTGATCGGACATCAATCGGCCCCAAAAGACGTTTCACGTCCTCGACATCTCGAGAGACCACAGCCGAGAACAGCTTCTGTAAGATCGTGCATTTACTAGGACCATCGGATTTGTAGTACCTGGTCAAAGTGGTCCATACAGCAAGACGTATACACCTTACAATGGAGACTTGATGACTATGTATAAGTTGGTATGATCAGCTTTACCGTTCGTTTCCTGTCCTTTAACTTGCTGGGCTGAGCGTTGCTGCAACTTGCAAATTGACTTCGTATCAAATGCATCATTTTCATGCAACTCAAAGCAGTCAGGTGAGATCCTCATTAAAATTATTGCCCAATCAAATTACTTCATTCATCCGAATTCAAGAAAACATCCTGAATACGAAGTCTACTTTCGTCAATTTAGGTTAGAGCTCTCAAATCGTCGACATCTGATTGGCTATTGGAGAATGATTATATTTCACCCAAGGGAAATGACTTCGGGAATTTTTGAGAGCTTCCGCAGTGTGTCTCGTGGTTCGTCAGACAAGAAACACAATCACATTGAAAAGTCCTCGTGCTGGTATGAATGAATGCAAGTACTCAAATATGGATAAAGGCATTTGTAGGCACAAGCTACCAAGATGGATCATCTTGATGAGGCAAGCACCAGTGTCCTCATCTATGCCTAACTGGCGCATAGAAATTGTTCGACGCAGTCAACGAGAGTGACATAGATCAAGTTCGAGATGTATTGTCTTCTCTTGACACTAGTTCGGAGGTCGTGCATAACAAGCATTATGCTCCGATTGACATGTGAAATCACGTGTAGGCTGTCCAGCGAGTGCTTGTTAGGTCGTTTGTACAGAGTGGATGCAAAGACCCTGCAATTCTACGACTATATTTGGATGCCAATCTCGATATTAACGCTACTGATGATGTAATAAAGTGAAGGATTAGCGTCTTATAATTTTATAATAGGATGGCGATACTGTTTTAATGCTTGCTGCCCGTGGTGTTGACCAGGTAATGCTATAACCTCAAAACGGATGTCACATTCACACTGTCTTTCCCATTAGAAGCTAAATACGGAAAACGAATCACCGGTGCGAGCTAGTTAAACCTTCTATTTTATAAATGTTGAGCAGGTTGAAGTACCTTTGAGTCCACATTGCTTGGAAAATGTCGCCAACCTGATCAAGTTGAAAGTCAATGTGAATGTGGCGAACAATGTACTTCAAATTTCAAATTTTCGACTTAAGTCTTGTTCTAGGCTGGCGAAACAGCGCTGTTTCAAGCAGTCGACTACGGCGGAAGTGTTGCTATTACACAACTACTGCTCAAGGCTAACTGCAACGTCCACATTTCAGATGAGGTACTGCTCAATGTGTAACGATTAAATTAATATTTTTAGGATGGGACAACTCCGCTGCATATTGCTGCTGGTCGAGGACAATTAGAAATCGTGAGATTACTTATCAAGGCAAAAAGTGATGTTCGATCGAAAACAAAAGTAATTCCTAATCTTGATTACTTTTTTGACGCAATTTCTTCAAGGAAGGAACTACTGCATTGCATTTAGCGTGTGGTAATGGGCATGCTGACGTTGTAAACGAACTTCTCTACCATAAACCAGATCTGAATTGCTTAAATGAGGTACAACGGAAAGAACGCCATACAAATATTGATCCAATTTTAGGAGCGTCATACGCCTCTCATCCTTGCTGCCATAAATGGATCTCATGTAATTGTCCAAGAACTGCTTAAAAATGGTGCTGATGTAACAATCAAAGATAAGGTAATTCAATCACATAGTTTACAACTGACAAGGAGGGATTAGACAGAGATGACCGCATTGCATCAAGCTGTATACCACGGTGCAAGTCTTCCGGTCATTCAAACTTTGGTTGAAGCAAAGTCTGATATCGAAAGCAAGTGTTCGGTGTGTTACATTTTCACGTCATTTTGTTGATCTATTATAGGACGCATATTCTTCTGACCCAATTATTAATGATGCAGTCGCACAATCAAATGTTACTGTTGTTGAATATTTGTTAAAGCAAGGCGTTAAAATTGACGTCTCCAACAACGTATGTTTTACACTGAGAATATGACGGTGCAACATAATTTAGGAGGGTTTCACACCGTTGATCGTTGCCACTCAATTCAAACGACTCGATGTCATGGAGCTCTTACTGAAACATGGAGCAACACTCGAAGCGGCGGATAAGAACGGATGTACTGCTTTGATGGAGTCCATTTTAAAGAAGAACGCCCAGGGAACCGAGCTACTTTTGAAGTATGGGGCCGATTTGCAATCAAGAAATAAGGTACAAAGGCCTCCCGTGACAACATTCAATTTTTTTAGAATGGATTCTCCGCCATATCATTGGCTATGTACCAAGACATTGGGTTGGGTAAACGACTCTATTCATCCTACCGTAAATCAACCAACCCTATTAAGCGTTCTTCACCGACTTCACATATGAAGCAAACTTCAACTGTCAGTCAATATTTGCACATCGGCGATTTTGTATATTTGAGTTTAATTGATGGAATGGTGCTGGGTTGCGATGGTTTTGTCCGAACACTACTTCGAGAAAATAAGTTGGATTCAGAATGGGAAGATAACGTGTTTTGCATTCATCCAAAGCTGTCATATGACCATGTTGATTTATCTGTCGTTGATCATCCGTATTTTCAAATTACTGACTCATTTTCGGAGCAAGGACGGTAAGTCGAAAACGTATATCTCTTAAATGAATAATTTTTAGTGAGCTCAAGAGAAATTCATTGAAGTTATCCCAATCTCTTAAAGCGAGAGAACTGGTTCGAGATAGCACAGTCGTTCAGCTATTCCACGTAAAATCACAGCAATACCTTCGCATGAATGCTATGTCGCCGTCAGATCAAGCCAATGTACAAATTTAGTCTCTCAATATAACCTAATGGTACTCTGTAGGTTTGCTTGGATCAACTTGCTTCATGTTTTTCCTGGTTTCAGTTCCAAAGCGACACTTTAGATGGCGATATTACTTCGAATAGTCCTATGAAATTAGTCAGCTCAAGTATTGCAACAAGTGCAAGTTGTGATCGAAACTCAAAACCGATTTTTGTGCTCCAAGACCACAGCAAGATAAAGTTGAAGGTGGAAGTTTACTCTTCGTACGACCCGCTTGTTCATCGACCATTTATTTGGAAGCATGGTGACAAGGCCGTTTGTGGTGCTGGTTTAAGACAATTTCCACTTCCGCGGTATTCAAACTTAGACTGTAAGCCCCAGGCCTCCAAGGTCAATTCTGTTTTTGTTCTTGAAAAGGACTATACTGGAAAATATCAATTGCGTCACGTCACTTCTCGATTTTTACTTGGAATGGAATGTCCATGCACCAGTAAGGACCATGTGGCTGCAGCACTTGTAAATCCTGAAACAACAGTAAATATTGCCCAGATGCAAGTAATATACAAAAAAATTAACTCCACCACAGCAGATACGCTTGATTCAAAGGATCACGATAATATTGAAATTGTTGATGGGCGCGAATACGCGTTTTATTTCACTCATAAATGCAACAAGTGCAAACGTGAATGGTCCTTGAGTCCATCTCAAGAAAAGGTAGGGTTTTTATTGCACCAAAATCTTACGTGTTTCATCAAACAGATGGTTTGGAATCATCTTGGTGACTGGTTGGTTGGCGAAACCGTGTCGTCAAATTTTACCCAGAAAATGTATCATGTTTGCACGTGGCGGGAAGCGTTTTTGGAGTTTTCTCACTCAGCTTTGTGCTATCTCGAGCATGATATGGACGAAAAGGTATCATCACAAGTTGTATTGTATTATTTTGACAAAAAATTATATAGATATTTCGCGAAAGTATGAATTCAGTTTTAACTGCAACGAAACAAATATCGAGTTTGATTGAAAGCCATTCTGGTGACACCGTAACATCGGTTTTGCAGGAAATTTGTGTTGATGTTGAAATTCTGGAGGCGATGTTTCTTGCAACGTCTATCTTCCGCTCAATTATATTAATGCAAGGAGTGGATGAATTAATGGTATAAGTATACTTTTTGCAAAGTTGATTGAGGGAACTTATCAATTTGGTAGATTTCGTTCTTTAAAGCCATGCGCGTGTTGATTGTTGGGAATGACTCAATCGACGAGTATATACAAGAGCAATTTGATGATCCACTTGGAAAGATAAAAATCCTCACAGGATTGGACATGGAATTTGCAAACAAATATGTGGATGCTAGAACCATTATGACGAACATGATCGCAAAAAACTCTGGCGCAGTAAGTCACATGCTTGAAAGTATCGATGATAATCATGTCGAGCCGGGAAACTGGACCAACAAGGCCCAGTTTTTGATTGCACTTTGCCTTTCAAAGCGCTCAAATTCCTTGATTGCAAAGAAGTTATTTGATCATGAAGTAAAAATTGCTCTTGCTTGGGTAAAGAAATGGAAGATATGCTCAATTGATACTTTTCTTGACGGAAACACGGTTTGGGTTCGCTGGCGGGATGTTATTTTTGATGGTATTGACGCTCCTAAAATTTTGGATAGAAAAAATATGTCCTTTGCAGCAACACTAACAAGGAGTACAGATTCTACTGTCAGTGTCCCATTGCAATCAATTCTGGACCAATTTAGAAATACGTCCAACGATTGCACACTTGTGAATGAATGGGTGTTGTTTTATCTTCACCAACTTAAGCTTGTATCAACTATGGCGAAAAACAACTCTGCCGTCCGCCCCTTACTTCAGCCCTTCTACACCAAAGAAGTGCTTTTTAGTGGCGCATACAGTCAAATGTTGTCGTTTCCTGTTAGAACATTATTCCTCGAATTACTTCAGAGTTTATATTTGCCTGATGACGACATTCCGGAAAATGTCCAATTGTCGCTTTTATACTTGGGCTTAAAAACCCATCAAATGAACCCTTTGAACAACATGTCAGAATTGGAAGATTTTATTGAAGACACATTAACTGAGGTCAATACTGGAAACCCAGCGTATTTTGCGTTCCTCTATCAGATTTTGAAATTATTAAATCGCCTAACAGATATGGGGTCGTACAGTACTGACTCTGCCAGTTGCGAAAAATTGTTTAGAATACTCTATTCAGCAGGAATGAAATGGGATTCCATTTCACCATTTGAAACCACTCCATTGTTGGATTCAGATCCGTTTAATTTACTCTGCCAATCAACCCATGGTGCATCCAAGGTTAGCCTATCTCCAAATATGTTAATTAATTCGTTTGTACTGTGTAGATTGTTCTGTGTCAACGACAGCTACTAAATATTCTGCGCAAAGTTACACGGCGGCATAACGTTTTGAGTAAAGATATTTTAATGAAGACAGCTGTTGACCGCAGGATGGCTCAATATTATTCAAACTTACTCAAGCATAACGATTTAATTGTAGTTCAGGAGGCATTTCTTAACCTCTCAGAAATTTTGCCGGAATGTAATTTTGAATGGCTTCGCGTGGATAAACCCTTGTGCCTTCAACTGAAAAAAGATGACTTTAATTCTCTTGAAGCAATTATAATGGAGGCACGTGAGGTATTTGATTTAAGTGCCCATGATGTTCGTGGGAGCATTGTTATCAAGGAGAAAAAGAAAGATGTTGGCCGAAAAATAAAAAATAAATCACCGACTTCTGGACTGCATCAATCAATTCACAGAGTGAAAAAATGGTTGAAAGACGCCCCTTCCAACCTTGCACCGTGGCGCATTGCTCGAATTCCTGAAAGAATCATTGATTATCTTGAAGGAGCAATGGCACAGAACGCGTTTGTAGTTCCGTCAAATGATGACCTTAAGAACGACCTTGATTACTATAAAAGCACGTTGAAAAAGAGCTTAGACCTTGATGAAAATGAAGAAAGCTATCTGTTTCGATTGTCGAAAGAACGAATCGTAAGAGATAGAACTGAATTGGCACGTCGACTTTTGGGAATGATTCAATACTTTTCACCATTTCTTCCAGAAGACATGGATTTGAGATTGCTAGCTGTGTTGGTACCCCTAATCAATAACAGCTATGGCCTTGTCAAGGATGTCGCATCGTTAGTTCTTGAAATGCTTCATCAGCCAAATACAGTTGTCGATCATCGATTTTCAGATGTATGAACGAACACATATTATAACTTCGTTTTTCACCACATATTGTAGATATTTAAGGCGTTGCTGAAGCATGTACATTACAATGACATAGCGGGAAAATGCGTTCTTCAAATGCTTCGGGGATGTCGTTCTGAAGAGTGGAAACATGAAGCAAGTTTCCATTTGTTCTATTCTGAATTTGACTTGAAATCACTGCTGAGTTCACTTCCGAAATCTGTGCACATTTTTGAAATGCTCTGCATTGTTGCTGATGGGTCAACAAATGAGAGTATTTATGGGCACTTGGAGAGTAAATCGTTGTTGTCCTTGTCGTGGATTGTTAATTTGATCTCAGATCCTGATTCAACGCTGGATCACTCGAGAGTTAGCCTCGAATTAATAAAAACTTTATATTTGGAAAGTGATCTTGAAACTGGGTGGTTGTCAAGTCAACTTCCACTACTGATACCTGCATTCGATTTTTGTAACGACCATTTACGAAGTACCCTTGACGATAATGTTTTGCTACAAGGTATTGTGCCATTTTTGCGTGCATGGAATGTTTTGGTCTCCAACAATTTGATGAATACTTTTGTGATGCAGTTTCACTCCAATATACGAGAAAAGCTGGTCAGTATTTCTCTAAGCTTGGAAAAAATCATATCACATCATCAGTTTATTTGTGGGCGTGCCAATGCCCAAGATGATTCACTCGAAAACATCATTAACTCCCTTCAGTCACCTATATTGTGTGTAAATATGATCCAATTAACAATTGCAAAGCGAGAGATCGAAAATTCATTCAAAATCGCAAAATATGCTGCTCCTCAAACGAAGAAAAATATTTTAGCGTGCCAAATGTGTTTTCTTGAATCAGCACGTTTTACATTGGTGCACAAAACGACGAAAATTCTCGTTGAAAAAAATATCAATATCACAGAGAACTCTGAACTATTTGGCGCATTCACCGAACTTCAGTCTTCGTCAACTTCAATACAAGAAACAACAAAGTATGGTCTCGTGCTCGCAAGTTATTTGAAGGGTTTCGAACTCGAAGCGGCAACAATAACAAGTGATTTGATAGCATTAATTCTGGCACAGCAAAATATAACTTTCGTGAAGAAGAAGAAAAAACAATCTAAGTGGCCCAGGGTAACTCCTCAATTGAGTAATTTGAAAGCTGCAATGATATTTCGAAGCATGAAGTCGAAGCCTAAAAATTTCATGGGAAAAAACTACCAGTCTCTTGACAACAACTCCCGTACAAGGGCATATTTTATTGAAGAGAGTAAAACTGACAGCGAGGCGTGCTTGAATACTATTTATCTCAATTGGCAACATACAGTGGAGCCTCTGGATGCACATACATTAATGCAGATTTTAGTGAATTTGATTACAAAAGCTCCATCTTCATCGTTGTTGGGCTTGCGTGTTTTTGTTCAAGCACTAATATCCAAACGGTTACTTGCTGAGGATAAATACACATTTGACGAAAAGGTTCTTCTTCAAGCACGATTGGAATGGAAAAAAGTTTTGTCCACAGCTGTAAAGTCAAATATCACATCCTTAGTCTTTTGGTGCATCAAAGATAGCATTCAAGAAAATACGAACCCAGTGAAGAGTAGACTGGCCTTAGCATTAATAAGTGAGTTGTTAGCTGATGGTTTTGAAGAAGCACAAGATGCATTGTACTCTGGCTATGCTGCATTGGACGAAACTTTCCAAGCTTATTTGTTTGAGTTTCTTATGTCCCATGTTAATGGACAATCACACGACTCAAGTATCATTTCTTTGACTCTATTTCAACTTCTCTGCGAAGGCCACCACAAGGATTGGCAAAACGTGATGCGTAGCAGTAAGTTCAATCGAAGTGTGTTGGACACAGTAATCAATTTGATGTCTCGAATTTGCAAGCTGGCCGAAAATGTATTCTCCTTGGACGACATTGAGACCATGTCAAAAATACTCTCGTTTTTGAGTGAAGCCTGCCAGGGCCCATGTATGGAGAATCAGCAATTTTTGGTAGAATCGGTTATACCACGTTTATGCGTTGATTTGTCTTTGGGACATTTGAAATGTGAAAATGGGCAATATCCACTGCCGTTAGCAAAGTTGAAGCACAGTGTTAACGAATTGCTGTTGTCAATGGTCGAAGGGCGTAGTGACAGTGTTGTTCATTCCCACTTGGCTGACTTGCTGACCCCGCACTCAATGGTGGCAATTCTATCAGGAAATGAAAAGAAAATTAAGGTACACAAAGTAATACGCCACTTGATCATTTACGAATATATGCTGTTTAGGAATTGCGTCGCAACAGAGGCAATTTCGAATTAGCTGACATTATATTTGTGGAGTCAATCGAACTATTGCGCGTTGCATATTCCATATTATCGAAGGTTGCTGACAGTGATGACGCACTGTTTCAATTTGATAAAGATTGGCGAGATGCACAGAACGAAACAGATATAAGTTTCTTCACGAATCAAACAATCCACGTTGAAGTTCTTTGTCGTGAAACAGAAATTCAAGTATACTTTCCACAACCAAAAGAAGCGAAATTTTTGAAATATCGAGAAAAAAAACGACTTCTGGATATTATGGAATTTGGAGAGGATAATGCTTTGGCGGCATTTACTTCCCCCGAAGCGAGGTAGTTAATTTCACTAGTTCAACTACACTTCAACCGTGCTCTGTAGAAATATTGCTGAAGAGTTAAAGAGTCGATACGTTCTTGCTCAAAATCCAACATACGAATGGATAACTGAGCGACAAGGGGGCATACGTCAGCTTATGTTTGTTGTGTGCTTGTACATAAATTATGTTTTGGTACTTGGACTTCGTATCAGTCCAGATGATAAATTGCCTCGTTTGCAGCGTGAAGTAAGTACCATCGAATGAGATTTGGTATGTAATGGACCGATAGACTGGCGCAATGCTAACTGCACTTGGGGGGTTGTTTTGTATAATTTGCAGCACTTTGTGGTTGTACAACATTGCCACAGAAACGTCGTTTTCGTACGCACGACAGCAACTCAAGTCTTTCAAACTCAACAAAACTACCAAAATGGATATGAAATATGAAGTTTGGGGCGCACTTTGTAGTGCTGCTTATGCAATTGGTAGGCTTGAATGATTGTGCTATCTGATTCTCTATGTAGGTAGTTGGTTGGCTGTTTATGGGGCAATAACTACGGTGTTTGGTTTCGATGACTACCTCACATATGTCACTGCAGCACTTTCGTCACTTTATGTTCTCTACATTATTTTGCTTGCTGTGAGGAACATCTCTCATATTTATCACTTTTCGTACGTTATCGACGACAAAGTACAAAATGGAGATTTAGGGATCTCGAATACCCTCTTTTGGTTCAATGTCATTGTGGACATGTTGATTTCGGACAGCGTTGTTATTTTCACGTTCTACACTGTGTGTGCTTTTGTTGGATTGTCTAGCGTGAGCAATGGGTCAGGAATGGGCTACATGTGGTTTGGATTTCCATTGCTCGATCTCCTTGCAATTAACAGTCGACTGTCAAACATCGTAAGACTACTGTTTGTATGTCGATTTGAACGTTTCGCTTGTAGACAAAAGCAATCACGTCCAATCTGGCACCCCTTGGCGTAACAATGATGTTTGGCGCGATTGTTATTTACCTGTTTTCACTCATCGGTTTTTTTCGCTTTCAAATTGAGATGTCAAATAGCGATGGCCTCCAGTGCTCAACCATGATGCGTTGTTTCTTTACTTACATGCATTATGGGTTATTGAGTGGTGGTGGGATTGGTGATTACATGTCTGGGACAATGGCGCATCCGTTAGATTATGATTCCGATCAAGTGGACTTCTTTCTGAGATTGGTGTATGATCTGGGGTTTTACATCATCATTTTGCTTTTGTTGATCAATCTTATCATGGGTATTATCATCGATTCATTCACATCGCTCCGTGAGGCATCGGAAAAGAAACAAGAAATTGAGAGTAACACGTGTCTGGTTTGCAACAATTCAAGGGATGACATTGAGTATCGTGGTATTCTCTTGGGCTTGTCAAACAGCTTTAAGCGTCACACCGAAGTGGAACATAACTTGTGGAACTACCTTTTCTTCATCATGTATTTGGAGTCGAAATCCTCCACGGACATGAACGGAACGGAATCTTTTGTCTATGAGAAGCTGCAAGCAAAAGAAATGTCATGGATTCCTCAAAAGAGAGGCACACATTCGACCCAGAAGCAAGATTAAAATATCTTAACTCAAGTAAATTGTATTTGAATCTCTCACATAAGATTGAATCGTTTCATATTTTTCATGCAATCAATGATTTCAAAATATATGTATTTTAGCCACCTTACGTTCTGAATGAATACTCACTGCAATATAAATAACGGCCAATGTAGGGGGAAAGCTATATAAAATATATGTTGGCGTCTCATTTCGGCATTTACAAATTTTGTACGAAAACTCAACAACTTGAGTAAGGCATGCACCGACGCAACGAGCTGCGACTTCGACTTCTTCTCGTGCGCAACTAGCTAAAGGAAAATGGTATATGTCGTTTTGCTTGCGGTTTGACAAGTATGACAAGGCTTGCTTCGATGGGGTTGTAGCTTTAAATTATTTTATACTTGAAGTATGTGTTTCTCAATTCTCGCCCAGTGTGCGATATAGTATTTGCATAAATTATACCTAAAATCACTTGTCGATTGACGGTTTCGGATTCAGCGTGGATATAGAAGTGCTGGGATCCAAATCTTGTGGCTTTCAGCCGTGAAACGTCATATTGCGATCTTCATCCCGTTGATAATGCACCACGAAGCATACCTCCGCACAGAGGCCGAAGGCATGCCCCTCTTGTCCCCTTCCACTGTAGAAACTGTGAAGTATGTGGGGAGTGTTGCTGTGCTCATTGCTAATGTCTTCACGGTGTGAAGCCAACCTACGATCCCCATCTTGCTGATGACCACCATAGACGTTTCTCGGGTACAAGCACTTCCATGCAGCCCTTGTCTTCCAAGCTACTGTCCTTGGTGGATTCGTCGTAGGCCCCATGTCTTCATATTTGATTGTTCTGACATTGTATCAGGGTTGGTGCATTGGGAACCCATACAACGACTCGTCCACTGTCCTCAACCTTCTGCTTGCACTTGGTTTGGGATTTTTTGTTGCCATATTCACGTGCTGGATGAAGCGCTCGATGAAATTCCTCCTGGGTAAGACGTCTTCTCGACACGACACCCTCACAGTTACCAGGCGCAGTCTTGGGGGTTCAAATAGGCACGGTCCTCAATGTTCTCTTCCTCCACGGTCGATATCTATATTCTGTACAGATTGACTCAAAGTTTCATGGATAGACATCAAGTCACCCGTGAATAAGTCCAACCCGAACAGCATTGGTTATATTGTCATGTCAGTTCTGGCGGTCGTGCTTGGTGCCTATAGCGTCTGTGCTGGACGGTGATTATTCTGTCATTTCCTTTAGTCGAGCTCACGGTGGACTCTTAGACCTGGTCACATCGTCTTGGCGGCATGGGGGGGAGCCTTCTGGGTCGCACTCTCCATGGGCAATCTCATCGGAAAGTACGTTTTCCCCTCTCGCGCCTCCGCTCATTCGGCACTAGTCTCCCTCCGCTTTTTTATCCCTACTCCAACGCAAGTCTTCAAGAAGGCATTCCCACTCTTGTACGTGTACTTTTCCTCCCACTTCTCCACATTGGCGTAGTACCTCCTCTACGTGTTCCTCTGGATTGCGCTGGGTATCGTTGGCACCGTCGTCCAAAACCACCTCGCTCTCCATGACCACAACGTACACCCGTCCCTCAACGCAGTCGACGAAGAAATCTCGAAGGTCATTCCTTTGGGTCCGCAACAAACGCATGTCCAATTGGTCGACAACGACGTCTACGTACAAGAAACCAGTTAATTTGTAGATTCCTTCAAATTAATACATGCATTCTAATGCGTTTCGAAAAAACTGATTACGTAACGGTCGTTCGAAAATCCTGCCGTCGGTTTCGAGGGAGATTACAATGCCGATGGTCGGACCTCTTCTCGCGGGCATTTGGGCCGACGCGGTGATCCTGAAGATCGTCATGATTCAAGCCGATGCCCTCGACAATGCATCCTTACGCTCCGTCATTCTCATTGGCAGCCTCGCGCTGCTTGTCGTTGCCCTCTTCATCGTACGCCTCCTCTGCGATGCCACCATTACCGCTGACGCGCTCCATAGACCTTTATGGGGTACAAACACTTCTCTACGGCGCTTATTCTTCAAGGCGCGATCCTCGGTGGCTACTTGGTGCACGCCACCCCCGATATCTTCTCACAGCCATGTGTTCCTAGGGATGGTATGTCGGAGGCGCATTTGGGACGTCCGCTGAAAATGCCGACGGCATGATCAATCTCATCGTGGCTGTGGCGTTGGGTTTCTTCCTCGCAGTGATCACCTGTTGCATGAAGGGGCTCATGCGCTTTCTCTTTGGTCGGCCATGTCCTGCCACTCGACTGCTGACGTGGCTTGGTAGGTGTGGCGCTGGGCGTTCAAATTGGTTCGTTCCTCAACATCGTGTGGCTGCATTGTACGGCACGTCCAACATCTCCTTCTCATTCCCGTCCGTAGCTGTCCAATCGAGTCTCAACCAGAGCAACCCCAACGGCCTCGGTTACGTTGTCATGGCGTCAGTGGGGTGTGTCCTTGGCATCCTGGCGTATTTTACAGGCCGGTGAGTCATCTTTACAAACGTCATTCCTATGGTCAAATAATCTGTAGACATGGGCACATTGTCCTCACGGCATGCGTTGGTGCCTTTTGGGTCGTTCAAGCAGTGGGCAATTTCATCGGCGAGTACGTCGCCAGCCATCATCATCGATGACAACGCGGTCTAGCTTTCCGTCCATCTTTCTTCCATTTCCACGCGACGCCCGCACCGCGACCGTCTCGACGTCGGTACGAGACGTCCTCGAGTTGCGATCACGGCATCGAGTTTAGTACTTTATTTACATGGGCGGGTGGGCGCTGTTGGCCGTGCTTGGCATGATGGCCCAGTTTCACCTCACAACGCTCGAGAGCAATTTCCACGACCTCGCGCAAGACACGGACGACGAGTTGAGCCTCGAGAAGGAATTCCACAAGAGCAAAACGCCGTATCACCAAGACGTCTCTGTCTAACCGACTCGCTTGACGCAGTGGGGACTGGTTTCAACAGGAGCAGGGACACCCTGAACGCATAATTTACACGAACGATGAAATATAGATATCTGTCTCGGACGCACTTGATCGCATGCTCGGGTTGGAGGTTTGCGCGATTCTCCACTGGCGGGAACGAATGATGGCCTCGATGGAGATTCCAGAGGATGATTCACATGGGTATCTCGTGTGGGCGGAGTGGGCTCGCTCAGTTCCAGAGACTGTAGCTACCGTCACAGCGACGGCGATTCGTCTTGATTTGCACATACGGAAATAAGCAAAATAGTTGCTTCTAAATGCGAATCAAAAGATCCATTTGGGGCTGTGCGTCGTTTCGAAAGTCGCAGACGCTCGCCATGTCGCTTGAAACAACGGCCTTTGTGGCTGGAAGTGCCATTCCCATCGATGATAATGTCATTCGCGGCATCGTTATCGGCGGAAGTGTAATGTTGCTTCTCGTCAACCTCTTTGTCGTACGTCCTCCTCCTTATCGCACTCGTCCACGACCCCTCGTGGCTTAGACTTTTGCTGGTTGCAAGAATTTCAATACTTGTCTCATTCTCCAAGGCGTCATCTTGGGCTCCTTTATCGTGTGTGCATCCTCTCCTTTATTTCTTCCTCATGAATTCGAAGGGTTGGTATACAGGTGACGCGATCGGGGATTCCATCGGCAAGCACAGCCCTGTCTTGAACATCATCGCATCGCTCGGTTGCGGTGTCTTCCTCGGGTTCTTCACGTGCATGCTACGCCTTTTTATGAAATTCCTCTTCGGTAACGTCACTCCCTACCCCCAAACGCCGCATGAGAGACTGCATGTAGGCGGGGCGTTGGGTATTCAAATCGGTTCCGTCCTCAACATCGTTTGGCTTCACAGTACCGTGCAATAGCATTCAAATTTTCCTCACAGTATGTTGTAGATATCAATTCCCCTGTGAATGACGGCAACCCCAACACATTGGGCTATATTGCCATGGCGCTGCTGGGCCTTCTACTGGGCGTGACTGCTCTTCTTTCTGGCCGGTATACCACAGTTCGATATGTATGCAATGTGCTGATGCAATGCACCTACAGGAAGAGCCACATTGGGCTCACCGCATGGGTCGGCGCGTACTGGGTCATTCAGTCCATTGGCAATTTCATTGGGAAGTACGTGTCCGACGTGCGCTGTATTTTATGCCATCATTTTGATTGTTTAGCTTCCCACCCATGTTTTATCCGTTTCCCGAAAGTGCACCTGCGTCCGTCTCCATCACGGTCAGTCCTCCGTGGCAATACCTTGTAACATGGATTTTAGTTTTACTTTTACATTGGGGCGTGGGTTGTTCTGGCACTCCTCGGAACGGTCGTTCAGGCCCAGTTGAATGCGCTTCGCATCAGTGGGCCTGTCCTCGATGAACTGGACGACATTCAAATCGAAAAGGAGTATCAAAAACACACCTCTTACCGACAGGTTTAACCACCTGGCCCCTCCTTTTCCCACGTCGGCGCTTTATATTCAGTGTATACTTCAATATATCATTCAATTTACAGTCTTGAATATGACGCACCAGCCGACTCTGGGATGCTCGTTACTTGGTTTGACGTTTGAGATGCTCAAAACCCTGCCCCTTGCTACCAAATATGTTTTGCTTGTTGATCTGGTCAAGTTGTACATGTTGCCGTCATTTGAGGGCATTTGCTTGCCAATGATTCAAGTAGATAAAAAACAATAGAGAGAGAGCAAGGGCCACTCGTAGGATTTCAATTCTTCGCAGAGTGCAACGGGGTTGAAGGGGGTTAATAATAAAAGATTTAAGAAAAAGTGAAACGGGAGTTAAATAACTCAGAATGGGATTCCCGTTTCACTTTCTTCATTTAGCCCAACTTGAAACGAGGCTTCATGACCTAGGATGGATTTCACTTTCTTCTCCGTTTCTTTTATTACTCTAATCGAGAAAGCACCATTCTGGGATCTTCTACTCCCGTTTCACTGTCTTCTCTTCTCAGAGAGTAATCCCCTTTTAAGAGCATTTCAACCGCCGCGACGGTACATGGGACGGTAAATCAGCATGAAATGAATCTTGAAGTTCTTTAAGTGTCTCGTGTTGCCTCACTCGAGGATGGTATATTGCAACGGTGTAATTTTCTCCATTCTGATAGGGTAATCGAGAAAATTTTACCAATAAAAATGCTCGATACCGTTCGTGTTTACGGTCGACGCCAGGGCAATTTTACTATAGTGTCGAGAGGCTCAAATTAACGTCGACAACATCGAGTGTGGTGTTTACCGTAGCAGGGTGGAGTTGCCCAAAACACTAAATTTCAGAAAATACACGCAAAACACACATAGCGTCACACATACCGTCGCGTTGTGGAAATGGTCTAACCGTTTCTACTCCCGTTTACTTTGTGAACCAAGTGAGCTCCTTGCTGGACCCAAAAAATCCAATAAATTCAATACTATTTTGTGGCCTAATAATGACAAAATAATATGGAGATCCATTTTTATTAGAGCATCTCCACCAATGCGACGCTACAGTAACCTCGCGCTTAAGTTCGCACCTCAAACGAGAAGGTTGGAATGGAAGTGCGAACTTAGTACCCATGAATAATTTTTTTCCGACTGTGTATTTTTATTCATACTGATATCAAGGTAATTTAATGATTACACAAATTGTTTTTTCCACATAACTTTGCCAAATCAACTCGGATTTCGATGAAATTAGTGCCAAAATCTTCGTCTTGATTGGCCACGTCGATTGCCGCTCAAATCGGAGCAGTATTTACAGAGTTATCGCGCGAAAACGGTTTTTGACAGCCTGGCACTCAAAAGTGAACATGCCACGCCGTGGCGCCGGACCTCGGTTGACGGAGGCTGAGCGGCTGGCCATTCTGACGGAGCTTGGAGCACCGCAACCACGCTCGTACCGGTCGATTGCAAAGGCCTACGGTGTGTCCGACACGGCGATTCGTAAGCTTGTGGCAAAGAAGCTTGCCGTGCTTCAACGAACATCGTGCGTACCTCGCTCACGGCTGGAAAAGCCCCGTCGTTACTCGACGACGACGCTGCAGTCGCTCGAGTTGACACTGCATGAGTGGATCGTTCGGCTCCGCACGCTCAAGATCCAACTGCCACCGTGCCTTGTGCAGACGAAGGCACAGTCAATTGCCGCCAGCCTAGTGCCTCCCATCCTGGACTTTCATGCGTCACCTGGATGGTTGGCGAACTTTCGTCGCCGCTACGACGTGGGATCCACCATGCTGCACGGAGAAGGCGCCGAGGTTGACAAGAACGATCCATCGTTACTCCATGGCCTACGCATTCTATCCAACGTCATCGCAACCTATCCACCAAGCCGTGTGTACAACATGGACGAATCTGGACTGTTCTACCGTTTGCTGCCTCGGTACACGCTTCTTGCCTCCGACGAGACTCCCGAGACAACACGCGGCCGAAAGGAAGCAAAGGATCGTGTATCAATCGTCTTCTGTGCCAACTCGGACGGCACGCACAAGCTGCCCATGACCATGATCGGCAAGGCCAAGCACCCCACCTGCTCGACAAATGCTGAGTGGCCTTTGGTGTACTACAGCCAACAGAAGGCATGGGTGGATCGTACCATTTTCCTTCAGTGGTTCAAGGAAGTCTTCGTTCCCCGAGTCCGTGATGTGACGAACGAGCCTGTGTTGCTGTTCATGGACAACGCTCCTGGACATTTTACTGAGTACACTGTCGATGGGGTCCGAGTGGCATTCCTACCACCCAACTGCACGTCGTGGCGGCAGCCGATGGATCTTGGAATCATCGCTGCGACGAAGAAGCGATATCGTTTCTTGCTGCTACAGCAAGTTGTTTCGTTTCTGGACAAAACCGACGACGAGCGAACCGACCTTGCTTCTGCGGCAGCGTCGATGCGTGCTGGTGCTGCTGGTCTAATGTTCGGAAAACGTGCAACCGTTATGGATGCAGCAAGGTTGCTGAAGGAGGCATGGGATGCTGTTTCATGCAGTACCATTGCGAACGCGTTCAAAAAGGCCGACATGCGTGCATCTTATCGATATGCGGTTGCTGAAGCCGATGAGCCGGAAGAATGTTCTGTCGAGTCGGTGGACAATGTTGATTTCACGGAGCTCATTGACTCTGTCGATGGCTTGACAATCGAGAACCTGGGTACCTACTTAGCTTGCGACGATAGAGATTCTTCATTTTATCTCTCCAGCTTACTCGAGGACATGGAGTTGTAATAAAATGTGTTGATGGAAATTGATAAATTTTAATTCCATTTTTGTGACTCAGACGAGGCCTCACCCACTGTAATGCAAACT